>MU225256.1:2294089-2322519 GCA_018584345.1 Thuja plicata | reverse complement strand
GCCCTTTTGGTGATCTCTCCATCCATCTTCTTCCAAAGCCCTTGTCAAGTTCAAGAATCCATTCAAGACTTAGTGTTGGAGATCTACAAGCAAGAGATTGAAGACATCCTTCCATTCTACATTCCATATTTTGAAGCATACTTGTGGATCCACGGATTCGAATCCGCCACAAGGACATTACAAGCAAGGTGAATTTGAGTTTTGCTTTGTTATTCTTTATGCAATTTTCAATTACATATATTAAGGTTGATTCCAAAACCAAGGTTTGACCAAGGAAAACCCCTTTCCCCCAATAAAAAAACCTTTTTTCTTGCAGGTACAGGTTTGGGACTGTATATCTGAGACCAGATCTGGATACCCTTTTTAGATTTCTTTCAGACTGTGCGAACAGGGACACTTTCGGAGTTGAGCAGATCAAGTTGGAAAAAGTGGTACAGGGTCGACCTTTTTCATAAGACGACATCAGATCGGAAAAAGATTTTTGGGTTTTGTCCATCTTTGTGTTCCGGTTTGGTATCAACTATCAGTATCTCCAAAAATAGTCTACAGATCTCAGAAAATAGCAATCTTTGATCTGCCATTTTGTAAGGTTGGTACTTCATCTCATCCATTTCAATTCCTAGAACTATCATATACATTCCTTTCTAAAATGGGAACTTAAGATCTTTCCTCTTTGCTCTCATTTCCAAATGATTGATTCATTTGTGCATTGATCCTTTTTGGGTTGATCGATTTGGATCTTTCATTTGTGCATTTGAGGTTGAAAGAAACATCTTATCTTCCCCACACATCACACAAATATCTACATTTTCAAATGTGACATCCATTTCATATGTTACATTTTAGTAACCTCTATTTTATATGTTACAGAAATAAATTAAAATTCAATTTGACAACTAGTCTGATGGCCTTTTGTACCTCAAGGGACTCCAAAAACACAACACAGCCCAAAAAACCTTCCCTTGAAGTGACTCGATCAAGTTTCCTTCACAACCTATACAAACTCCTAGTAGCCCTCAATTTTGGGTTTTTGACACACAACTTTCTATACAATGACCTTTAACACAAAAGGTTGGAATTTTAAGATACCCATTTGGGAGGTACACAATATACTCAAATTTCACCCTAGATGTGTTTGGAATACCTTGACAAAATTAAGACTGGTAACAGTTTTAGGGACACAATTAGCCCTATTTTACAAAGTAACCACTCTAAAATCTCACTCCACACATTAAAAAATAACTCTATTAGTTGGAATTATTCACCAAATGAATAATTTAATAGGTTTTATGCATCCACAAGTATTGAAAGTGGACTTTCCTCCGCAATTCTCATGACTGCCCACGTTTGCCAGGGTTAATTTCTTGAATAGTTTGACTAGGGCTTCCTAAAAAACCCCTCAAACTCTTTTCTCCATTCCCACGGGCCATAAAATCTTAAAATATGTTCTTTAAACTTTCAATCACCCAGTTTGAAAGGAGTTTCATTGGTGGGAAGAGTAGAAATAATAATTTTTAGACACAAACCCTCATGGCCACAAGTTGTAGACCCTGTCACAGCAAAGTTGAAATATCTCGTTTGATTTTCTATAAAAATCAGTGAAACTAGATTTAAAAAAATCTAAATCCTATTTATAAATGTTCCAATGCAATATAACTTGTTAAAACTCTGTACATGAATGTGACAAATGTTGTAACAATAAAAGGACAGTAAGAAATCATAGGAAACAGTTAATATCTTATTGAATTTTGCTTCCAAATGTTCAAAAGTGACAAACAAACCTCCAAAAAAACCTTCCAAGGCCTTATCCATCCTTATACATGTTTTCCCAATGGTCACAACCAACTTTTAAACTCCTTGACCATTGGGATACCTCCTTTTGCATTTCTTGCAATTTTCTCTTATGACAACTTTTCACAATTTTGTGATCCACTTATGCAACTTGTTCCAAAACTTACCAATTTGATTGAACAACGTGATAAAATAGCCTTCATAGGAATTATTACATCAAAATTAACACTCAAACACCAACTTAAACACTTATAACCACTATTGACAAATTGGTTGCAAGAAAAGTTGCTTGACAACTTTTCTTGCAACTTGACAACTTTTGCACAATATGACAATATTATCTCTAATGAAACCTATTACATCATGGATGGTCGATTGTGACCTTATTAACATCAAAACAAGACTCTACACACTAATGTCTAAAATTTCATTAAATGGACAAAATGTGTTGTGGGGGTGCCCCCGCACCAGATGCCACATAAATGCTTGCAAGAGATGATAAAATTTAGTGTTAGAGCTCGGGATACCTATTCTCTCCATATACAACATCAACAAATATATAATTTTCTCTCATATGGAATTAAATCATTTTTGCAGTCATCTCATATATCAGGAAAAAATAGAAGATCATCATTAATATCCATTGAATTCTAAGCTTCATTATTTTATCCAAGATGTTGTTCAATTGTGTAGGTACTCGTCATTTATAATAGTGAGTTAATGGATTCACTATCATGAATAAAAAATATCTACTCAATAGAACTACAATGAGTCAAAAAATAGTGATTCTATACATAGAAATAGTTACAAAGACTATTCAAAAGGCAGTCATAATAAAATCTGATAGTGCCAATCAATAAAAGCGATCATCATTGCTCTCAAGGAAAACAAGTACTAAGCACTATTACAATGGCATGACCACTACCGTGTACGATAGAGATGTAAGCAATAATATATTTCCAAAGAAATGAAGAAAATCATTATAATGATTAAGAGTAGCACAAAGTTTCCCCAATGTTGGGTTCAAAGAGCATTTTTTAGATTTGAATAACAATGGTAAATTGCTTCCCAATATAGAAGTGCAGATTTATGTCAAGCAAAGAGCAGTTTAAGATCACAAGGACAATGAGCACTCAAAATTAAGATAGGGACACATAGTTTGATAGTGGTCCTTAAAGGACAACAACATCAACACTCTAAATATATGCATTACATTCATATTAAAGAATACTATCAAATGACAAAGCAACCTACCAAAAGGTGGAGTGTGAAAAAAATAGTTTAGGGTTTCTAGTGATTGAGCAAGAGAGACTACACATGAGAAACAAGGAAATAAGAATAGATTGCATTTTTATAGTCACCATGAACAACAAATAGGAGTATCAACATTATTGACAAATTTTCCTTCCACAAATAATCTAGATGTAGATATGCAGATATGAATGCCAATGATTGTAGAGATATACATGATAATAAATTTAGAAAGACATATAAAAAATAGTGTTTTTATGATGTTAAAGATAGTTTTCTACATCAAAGAGTAGTTATATATTTCCATCAAAATAGAAAAATAACATGAAAAAGGACAGTTTCACGTCAATACACAATCCATCACACACCAAGAAACGGTATGAAAATTATGATGGAAATGTAGACATTATTCAAAAGATATACAAAAAGTGATAGTAGTCAAATGAATGTGACATTGACATAAACTAAAGAGTGATGAACTATGACTGATTGTATGTTTGAAGTCATTTGTTGATATTCAACTGAGTTGCAAATGTGATGATAAACATTATTAGTTAATGTATTTTCATTGATGTCAACCTATTTGAGTATTATTTTGATAGCAAACATCTTCTATGGATTGAAGATCTGGAGCAAACAAATTTTATGTGATCGGTAAATAAAAGGTTTTGTATACATCGAGTAACAGTGAACACCGAGCAATTATAGTGTATACCTAGCACAGTATTAATCAAGCTAGGGATCGCCGACACTACACAGTATTGACGCAGTAGTTATATCAAACCGAGGCCGACTAAGAAGCTGAGCTGGCAATTATTAATTTTAAGGTAAAATATAAAGTTTGTTATGGAACTCTAGTAGGCATGAAAATTCAAGGATGATCGGACGACAAAGATTGAAACATTTTTTTGACACAACTGCCAAGGATGGTTTAAGCAGGAAAATGAACGATGGAGATTAAGTGACTAAATCTAAAGGATGAAAATTAAATGAGCAATGATGTCTATATAAGAGACAAGAGATTCATTATAAATCACCTGATTATCTAGTGATGATGTGATGCGAGGATACATGCAAGTTTATGCATGAGTGATCAAAACTGGTTAAACAAAGAACCAAGTATTTCTGCAGACATCACTGAGCGACAGAGGGAAGAGCATCTACTGAGAAAAACTAAGTATGGAGAATCAGAGGAACTGAAGTGAACAAATTGATCAAAGGTATTATGTACTTAGCTTAGATCTGAAAATCTGCAAATCAGAGTTGTATTTGAATCAGATCACTACTGTATCAATTTAACCATTGTTACAGATAAATCTCTTAACCGATTAGGACAGTGAAAGTGCTTATTATGACATTCAGAGAATGTTGATTGTTTTCTTGATGACCCCATAGTGAATGTTGATTGTTTTCTTGATGACCCCATAGTGAATGCATGGTCAAGAGAGAACTGTTAGTTTTAAATCCTCTAACCAAGTCACATTTAACAGTGTGCATTGTAATCTTTAACAAGGTTGCTCTTCACCGAGCTCACTTCAGAAGAGTGAAATATTTTGGGTTACCGGTCCCAGGTGGTTTTTCCCTTAACAGGGTTTTCACGTTAAAAATCAATGTGTCAATGTGTATGATTGTTGTGGATTGCTATTTTTATTTGCACATTACTTTACTTGCTTTGATCAGTAATCACAATATTAATTTACTAACACTCGGTAAACAACTTAAGAGTAAGTTTTGAGATCGCTGATTATATTTCATCAAGCTGAGTTTTTTATATTTGAAATTGTTTGATATACATCTGGAGGAATTTGGGACTGTAGGATAATTTTGAGGAATAACTGATTCTAATTGATTCACCCCNGATTCCCCCCCCCCCCCCCCCTCCCCCCCTCTCAGTTATTCTAACATAGATTAGTTTTGGGATGCTAATGAAGCAAACAAAAAGAGGATTTTTAACATAGAAAATTTATAGTAGTAAGTTCCTCTATAAATGAAGTTCATGGACAACATGTACCAAATAAAGTATCTTTTCAAGAGTATCTTAAGCATGAAAATAATAGTAACATAGTAAAAAATACTCTTCTACAATAGTCTAAGAATAATGAAGATATTTTGGTGGTAGCAAGAGACCAAAAGAAGTGTAATTAAGAGAAATATAGTGTTGTTCATTATGAAAGAAGTAGTGAGGACAACCATACCAAATGATAGTGTTGTGTAAACTATGCAGTTAAGGAACAAGGAGATGAACAAAAATCAATATGATCATAAAAGAGATTATAATGATGCTAAAGACAGTACAAGGAAACAATAAAAGATCAAGCAATCATGAGTCATAACAATGCACTTAAAACATGCAATGAATGAATATCAAGATAGTCATAAAAAGGTATTCATAGTCCTAGAGAGGTAATGTGGAATAGTTACTAGTCTTGATAGGGTGTGAACATGATACTACAAGGGGACAAATTTTAGGAAAGATTTTAATTAAAAGGTATGGTGGGTAAAAGTACAAACCTGTGTCACACTTTTACAAAGGAAGAGGACCATGACATGCAAAATTGTTAAACTTTAACAACATAAAACTGGCATTTGTGTTTAGAATTTAAAAATGATGTAAACTAATGAAATGTGTAAAATTGGATGTAGTTTATGCCTATAATTTTTTTAAATTTTTTTGAATAATAATTGACATAGTTTTTAAATTTTTGAAGTTCATTTTTTAATTGCTAAAAATCGAGGGTCTAGTTCCCACCAACAAAATATATGTAAATAATTTTTTTTTCCTCTCATTTCATAATACATTTTAGATGACATGTATAGCTAGTGTAGAAAAAAAGAAAGATTGGTTTTCGGTATATATTTTATCTGTTATAACTATTCAAAGTCAGAGTTACCCGAAATCAACAGTTTTTGTCTCCCACCTAATTTTCCCTAGCAAATCTACACCAAATAAAAAAAAATTATATATTCTTGAAGAGAACTCTCTCCTCTAGTGTTAAATGTAAGTTTTAAAATTTTCCGAAATGATTTGCTATTTTTTTTCTTTTTTTTGAATGAGCATGTTCTTCAATGTTAAAATACCTACTTGGAGTTTTTTCAACTTATAATATATTATATGTAATAAAAACACAATAAAAATTATATGACCATAATCTAGACTTTGAGCTCTACAAAAGGGTATTTTTAGATTTTAAAAATGGTTGAGTTTTGATGAAGAAATCAATTGTCTAAGTGAGAATTTCTGTAATTTTAAAATTTTTGCCTATTTGGCTGCCAAATAGACAGTTTTGGCCGAAACTGGTTTGGCCGGAATTGGTTCAGCCAAACCAGTTCTGATCGAAACCCCCTATATAAATATGGGCCAATTCTTCATCGATAGAACATAGTTGGCTTATATTTACTCATGAATTTTTGACCGAAACTGGTCCGGTCGAACCTGTTTCGGCCGGAACTCATTTGCCACATCGACACCACATGGTGCCACATTTGTGCCACGTATATACGGCCAAAAATATTCTGGCCAAAAAAATTTTTGGCCGAAACTACGAAAATAGTCTTCAAGTGCGACACAACTTTGTACTTTTACCATGGTGGCTACAAAAACATGAAGGAAATGCAAGTTTCAAATGGTAAGTTACCAAACAAAACTAAGTCACAATCTTTGACAATGATAAAATGATACTCTCAAAGTGATTACCATCAAGTTTGGGGATAAAAAGTGTAAGTATATGGCTTTATAATCCCACCATAATAGGCTCATGGGTGTGTTTAATAAAACCAAATATAAGAGACATGATATGTAGAGTATATTAGTAGTCCAAAGAAGAAAGCAAGCATGGAATAAAAGAAGTAATGATGAAAGTGATTGCTACACAGTGAAAAGCGTCAACAATGGATCCATGACTAAGATAGTAATTCCCCAAATATGAAGAGCCCCAATTATTTGCAAAACTCTCAAAGCACCTATAGCTCGGCCTTGATATACATAGGATATCCATGAAATAACTCCAGAAACTTAATGAATTAGCCTCCAAATGCAAGGAGCCTTGGCAGCACCCTCATAATAGCAGAGTAAAACAACAAAAAGGAATGGAATATCGAATGAGTAGCTGCAGTTATGTGTATAGTGTTTTTTTTTCCCCTAAAGTGGTCGATTAGCACTTAGGCATTTTTGCCTTTGTTTTAAAACATTTTCCTTATAAATAATACACCTCATCAAACAAATATTAAGTGCTCTATATTTTTTTCTTTTTATTTTGCATCAACTTTGAAATGTAAAAATATTTCTAAAGTGATGAGATTTAAATCAATTTACTAAATGTTGTATGTGGTGCAATATAATGGCATTTTTTTAAAGTATGATTCAAAGGGGTATATTTGAGAATTTATGAGAAAGTGTCAAGTATATAGCAGAGGTTGGAGAAGTTGACAAACAAATGGAGGGAATATAGGAGTTGTTTTGAATCAGTTTGGAGGGATTTAAAGCATTTTAAAATGCCTTTATGGTAGGAGAAGTTAAGGATTGATTGTTTTCTTCATTCATAAGCCTTTTTGGAGTTGTTTAAGGGGCTAAAAAATAGTTTTTATTATTAACCAAGGAAGTTGGGGATTCCTATTTTTGTGCAGCTTCTTGGAAAAGCACAAGTAACTTAAAACTTCATTTTTGGAGGGATTTCTCGGCATTTTCATGCTATACATTGTAACATTTTTTGAGGTTATTTTATCAGGAGATAATATTTTGTAACTCATTTACAAACATGTATAGCAGTATTACACCTTTGGAGATCAATAAAGTTAAGCAAGTTTCCTTCTCAAATTATGTTATATTGTGTGTGTTTCATGTGAAACTCCTCATCCTTTTTATTGTCTTTCATTAGTATCATTGTTATGTAGAAATGCATGTATGTTTGCAAGTTGTAAGTTGTGTTAGTGATGCAAATCATTTCAAGGTGTGAAGAAATTGCATTCCTCCTGCTAATATTTTGAGTATCATAGCCTTCTTAATAAATGTTGATGCAAAAGCATATGAATCACTGAGTTGTACATTTGAAATATTTGTTTGTTGATCAAACTATGTGTAAAGTCAGTTATGAAACTCTTAGATAATCATTTTGGTTCGTCACCCTTAGGAAGTAGTTTCATTTTCATGTTTCCTTCTTACCCTTTCCCCCAAAAAAGCATTAGTTTAGTTAGTCTTATATGAACACCATAAACACCAACTTACTCTGGAGGTTAACTTCTATTATCTGAGCCCACAATCAGGGAGACTTTTCAATATTTTATCAATAGGATGATTTTACTCAGCGGGGTGCACTATTAGCTAACAACAATTTTTGGTATGCTTGGTGGGACCATTTGAACTATATCACTTCAAAACTTTTCCATTTCTTGCTAATATTTGGTGTGTATGTTGGAAATTTCAGCCTTTGGAGGTAATCTTTTCACACACTTGGTGACTTTGAACTCATAACTACTCATTTTAAGTAGACAAGTGCTGGTATGTTTTACTTTTGCAAAAAATCACTCCCAATTTTCTTCATTTTGAAGAGATTTTGATGATTTTCTAGCCTATATGAATGCTTCAACATGTTTTCCTTTATGAAAATATTCCTTATCATCCACCATATCGTGAAAGTTCTACTTATATACCCCCTCATCAGCCATAACATATTGAAGATTGTTATTTTTATTCAAAATAACCTTGTAGAAACATGTTACCATCAAGTTCCATATGTTTACCACCCACCCATCCCTATACCAACTTCTTGGCAGCCAACATATGTCCAAAATCATCCTCAAGAAAATAATTTCATGTCAAACCAACATGATGATTATCCCAATTAGCTTCAAAATTTAGATAATATGGAAATTGGTGAAATGAAAAGCCTGTTGTTAGACAAGACTAAGAAATTGTGTGAGATCAAGAGGCAACACGAGTTTTATCTACAACAAGAAGAGTTTTATTTGTCGAAATAGAACCTTTTCATTACTTTCTCTTTGGATTACCGTGTGCCTCCTTTAAATAGTCATGATACAACCAATTTATTTCGTTTCCAACTTTATGAATGAACTTATGCAAAGAAAGTGAAACAAATATATTCTAACAATGAATAGATTTCATTAAGAAACAGTGAAAAGATTTGGTTTATGTGTCTCTAAAACTGTGAATACACCCAAAGGAAATCAAAGCATACTGAAAAGTAACCCTTCACTATTTCTTTAAGATCAATCATGATTTTTAAATAAAATGTATGAGACCCTACGTCCTTGAGAGATTTGGAATTTCCTTCATTTTCTTATATATTTCCCTTCTTCCTGGTGTGGAAAACTTGATGAAGACAATCACTTCTTTGTTGAAACTCTTTGTTCCTTACTAGGTTTTTAATGAAACTTATTGTTCTTTATGAAATTTAGCATTTTTTGCTTGTGAATAACTTCTATTTAATGAGTTCCATTATTTATATCTTGGCACTTCTCAAGAGAAATCTTCTAGTTCTATTATATGAAATATTTCCTTTTGTTACTCTAAACTTCTGTTCTCATCATGAACTATCATTTTACTCATTGGATCTCCTATTCTATTTAACTCTTTATGCTATTATTTGCTCAAACATTTGTATTCTCTACTATTAATGTTATCTTTAGTGAGGATCTACTATTCTCTCATAAATAAATTAGTTTATCAAACATTGAATTACAACTTTCTCTTACATATCAAGGAGAGGAATGTTGGTATTATTCAGTAATGTACTTATGTGAGAAACTTTCCAACCTTAAAAATGATAACATTCATTGCTACAGTGCCTATTTATTTGTGCTCTATACAAAATTTCCCTTTTGGATTCCCCATAGCTTTTCAATATCTATACATCAAGGGAAACACTTCATAGGAAAGGAGGAAGACCAATTCAAGGAAGTCTTCTACAAGAATTAGTTGCAGAGACCAAGTATGCCTCAGTTCTAATAGGAGACACAAAAAAATTCATCATTTTCTTTAGGAAAAGGATAGAAAAGATTCATAATTGATAACATCTACACAAAAACATAGAATTGCTAAGCAACATTCTAGTATATAGTCACTCTATTTGAATTCTTTGTTATATGAATCTACTAGAGATAAGGTCAGGAAGGGGGATTCATGAGTGGTAAAAAAATCTTAAAACCAAAATAGTTTTGATTTGAATAATATCGCTTAAATTTTGTGCCTGTGTGAATATTATTTTCTTTTTTTTCAACTAGCAATATTTTCCTTTGTAGTAAAGCATCAATTTACAATGAGGGAAGATAATTTAAATTGAATTTCTAATTTAGTCCACATTTTTTATGTCATGCATGAGGTAATTATTTATTTTCTTGTATATGATGAATGTACAATACTTCTTTTTTCTATTCTAGTTCATGAATCAGCCAGTGTTTTATTTGCCAAGCATGAAAATGTGCCAAGGAAAGGTGTCAATGTTGTAAATGATACTATGAATTTGGATGAGGATGTTTGTCAAGATCTAAGATTATCATTTTCTACCATTAATAGATAATACATTGAATGGAAGGTGATCTTTTTGTTTTCTACCATTAGAATTTTAAATTTCTTCTTGGCAGCTTGCTCGTGAATATTGTTTCTTTATTTTTTGAGTTATCACTTCTATATTTCCTAATCTTTTCAAATAACCATTATGGATTGATGATTTTGGGTTTGAGATGAAACAAGACATACATGTATGATTCAATATGCATTTGAAATGGTTTTTGTGTGAAGTGTTTGGCAGTAGTAAACTAAAAATTTAATCAGGTTTTTTTGACCTTGGGAACAACTTTTTGAAACATGTTTTGGTTGTGTTTTAGTTGGTAATATTGATATTCATAAGCTATAATTACCATGGTTGGGTTCTTTTTGGGTCTTCATGGTATAGATCAAGAATTAGTAGTGTAACTCAAGGATTGCATTCCTTGGGGTGGACGTGTGACTTCAGGGTTGCATAAATTTAGAATTCACACTTGTTTAGGTTTGTAGTCAAATTCAATTTGGATTACAATTTTGAGACCAAATGAGTGGCCTTTTCATGTATCCTCTGCAATATATTTTTTACTTTCACTTCATTTTTTATTTTGTAGAAACATATGTTTATAGGTTGACATAGGATACATGGTATGATTACTCTTTAAAGGGTGCTATCTCAATGGAAGAACACATACTTTTCAAGTAGGAAGATGGTGGTTTGATTCCATCATGTCCTAGTATGACTAAATATATGACTAGTTGACAGAAAAATAATGACTAGATAAATGACTACCATGACTAAATAAATGACCAATTAACAATAATCAATGGATAAATTAACAACTAAATCAATGACTAAATAAATGGCCAAATCAATGGCCAAATCAATGACTAAATAAATAAATAAAAATTGATCAATCAAAACAACCAATAAATGACCAAAACTGGTTTAGTCATAAATTTGGTTGTGTCATAAATGACTGGAAATAAAATAGAACTAGTCACGTGCCCAAGTCTAGTCATTTATAGCAAATTTATAGTAGTGTTTTAGTCATTTATTGTTGTTTTTGTAATAGTGAAACCATCTAGAAAGGGTTTAATCCCATTCACTAAAAATTTGAAGAAAATCTTATATATAGTGTTGCAAAGGCTAATAGGTCTAAAATCCCCAAGTCTTTTAGGCTCTTGAAATTTAGAGATTAAGGAAATGAAATTGTTGTTAAAATTCTTCAGCAACTTACTAGTTCTAAAGAAATCTTTAGTTTCCCTAGTGACATCATAACCCACAATATCCTAGAAATCTTAGGAAAAGGAAGTTGGGAAGCAATTCAGACCCAGGGCTTTATAAGCACCCATAGAGAAGAAACTAGTATGCACTTCCTCTTCAGTAATTGAAGTAAGAATCTTATCATTATTAGCCAGCCTAATGGCATGTAGGAGGCAATTTAAAAGTTTTTCTTCTAGGGCATGATGTCTACTTCCACCATCCTCGCTATAAGGATGTTTGAAATAACCCAAAACCATTTATCCCAATTGAGAGTCCTTAATAATTTTCTGATTCAATTCATTTTTGAAGTTGTGAATAACATTCCTCTTCATGTGTCTACTTGTCGATCTATGGAGAAAATTTGAGTTCTTGTTGCCTTCTTTCAATCAGCGCACTCTAGATCTTTACTTCTAGTAAATCTTTTCTCTCCCCAAATTATCTTTGCACTTTTTCTTAAATTTTTTTCTTCATAGTGCAAAGTTTGAATGTATCCCCCTTGGATATTAAATTTTGTATAGCTTCAATTTTCAAGTTTATATCCTTTTTTTATTATTGAAAATGACCCCAAAAGTTTATCTATTCCAACCTTTCACTTTCTTTCTTATTAAATCCAACTTTTTTGACACCTGATACATTCACCAACCCTAAAGAGGAGTATTCCACCAAATTTGAACACAACCTTTGATTTTTGATGAGAATACCACATAATCTCATAGAAGAAGGGGAGAGGTCCACTTGGGGGGTGTCAATCCACTGTAGAAGGAAATGATTGTGATCCAAAACTATTCTTGGTAGAGATTTAAGAGTGACATTACAGCCAATGTCATATATGTCCAAAGCAAGGAATTTGTCTTACGTGACTTGAATTAGGTTATTCTCTTTCTTATTGTTTTACCAAGTGAAAGGTTGACCCATAAGCTCGATGTTAAAAATCTCAGTCTTTCTAATGAAGTTCAAAAAATCCTCCATGTTGTTAGTCTAATCCATCAACCCCCTATTTTTTCAAAAGGGAACAAGGGTGAATTAAAATCCCCAACCTGTTGGTTCCCAAATCAGTAGATTGGAAAGCTCACAAAGGATGCCAAACTTTGTCTTCAAGCCCTCCAATTGATCTAGCCAAATGACATGTTTTATCTTTTAAGGACTAAACTCATGCACTTTAGGCTCTGCAAAACCAAGGCGGGTAAGCCTATACTCCAACTGCTCTCCAAGTTGAAGCTCTTTATAGTAGATATATTCTTCTCTACTGATCTTTGTATGTGCTATCTCAAAATGACATAAGTTTTGAAATAAGCACATGATTCTCCTCTGAGACTGATCCTACTTGTTGAATTATGTTAACTTCTTACTCTTCTTAACTTTTGATCTCCTACTTCTGATTTGCAACTATCCTTCAATTTTAATCCCTTAATCTTCCTACTTATCTGACTTCCTACTCTATGCTTTTGTCTCACTGATTAACTTACTTCTTCTTAACAATATTATCTTTCTCATTTTGATTTTGGTTATGTTGAGAATGATGGATGAACAGTGCCTTCTTCCTATTTGGATGCAGAGTTGCTCTTTTCCTCAACCTTCATGTATAACCTCCACGGGACAGTTTTTATTATCATCACTTGGATGACCCTGTCAACCAATTTGACCTTCCATGCCTTCAACTATTAGATGACACCTCAATTAGTCTAATTGAGTTTAACCTTTTCTTAAAAGGACCAACTAGACAAAATATGTATGGACAACCACTTCTCATACAAATTCTGATAATCAAATTGAAGTGCATGCAAATAATCTCTCTACACAAAGACTCAAGACAACTCCTATTTACTTGAAACAAGAATCATAGAGAACCTAATCATTTAAAGAAATCATCCACAACGCTCTAGAAACGAAAAGAACTAAAAACGAAAAGAACTAGATCTTTAATAAATCTACAAATATATTACATTGTGTATGTCTGATCTTTAATAAATCTGCAAATATATTACATTTTGTATGTCTGGTCTCAATCTCCCAATCTCTGAATTCTAATATCTACCTCCGCCTTTACATCCAATCTGTGACTTCCTTTTATAACCATAAGGAAAGACAACAAAGCGGTTACATATTTTCATAAAACAATGTGACTTTTCACTAGAAAGCTGATTGGTTACTCTCTTAAAACTAATAAACTCCCTAATCATAAATAATTACATTGGGATTGATTTTACAATAAAAAATATTATTCTCTTTTGCAAAATGACCATTTTAGATCAAAACCCAGATAAAATATAAATCATAAGGTCTGCATATCCATTCTTCCTTTGGCATGCACAGGAACCCAATAATCTTCATACAACATCTAATATCGTTCCTGTCTCTCTTCTATTATGGTCCCTTGCCCTTGATCTGTCGTCTTTCTGTACAATCTACAATTACTCCATCTTGTTCCTTAGGATGTCATCCTTCATTGCAAATTGCTTTTGTTTCAATGCTTTCGAATTCCTCTTCATAACTTCACATATACTTCGTAACCATTTATGAGACATCCTTTCAAAATTTGTTCCCTTGTTTATTCAAGGCAGTCGACATATGAAACATCACCCCCCACTGGCATGGTCTGCATTAGATATTTAGCACACATCTTTCATAGTCAAATTCAAATCCTTTTATTCTACAAAAGATTCCATGCTTTTCATTCAGGGATTTTATCAAAAAATTCACGTATATTCTGATGGTCTCATATTTCCCTGCGTATGTTGCTACATTTTGTGCACCTAATGGCTCGGGTTCTGTTCATAAATACTTCAAATATAGCAAGAGACCCCCAAATATTAATGAGATTGCCCATTTATATGCCTACCATAAAAGACTCAATCATATCCACAACAAAGGTTCAGGAATTTGGCATTACAAAGCCGATTTCATTTACTTGAGAGATTATAATTTATTCTCTCTATATGTGTTGCGTTCGTGCCCTGTTAGCCTTTCAAAACCTCATACTTTGAATTTATCAGATTTCTATTTTGCTGCCAAATGTACATGTTTGACCACTTTTAAGACTTCCAACAAATCCATTGTTGGCAGAGCATTCTATATTTGATGCGCAGTCTGTGAATCTATATTATTTCGGGCCTCTTGTCAAACAATTTGGGGCACTTTGTGTAATACGCCATGAGACCACATATCTATGAGGCATTCGTGTACTATGCTTCTCATATGTATTTCAAACTGACATTTTGTCAAACACTTTATGCACCTTCCTCGCGCTTTCTTCATTTTGAGTGTTTCAAGAATTCTGTCAAACATCTTATGTGCGCTGAGTTATGGTTTTACATTACCTGCCGAATCATTCTGTCAACATTTCATCTCCGTGCTCTGATGGAACCGCCTTTCTTTAAGGCATTCTAGCAAACAGTTCATGTGCATAGTCTATGGTTTCCCGTTTTGCATATATGTCCAATCTGCGACTGTTGGATTCGGTGAAATGGTTCATTTTAAGGCATTCTGTTACTACTTCCATAGATGCACATCTTCGAGGGCACTGGTAAAGAGTATAACGTCCGGCTTTGCAATTTCCAATTGCATTTGATTGAAATCTCTAAAAATATCTTCTGCGGATCTGTAACTATGCAGTTAGAATTTGTATGCAATACTTTGGCGGATGCTTCCACATCTTGCAGACATATACGCCAGAGCATTTGGAAATATGGTATAACATTTATTTGAAGGTTTCTCAAGCCTGTTCTTCATAATACTCACATCCCGTGAGACCACATGTCTTTTGAGGTGTACTCCATGTGTGATGGAGGAAGAATGCTGGCAATGGTATTTCATTTTTCTCCTGTTGTTGCGTTTTCTTATTCCTATCGATCACAATCCATGGAGACGACACTTCCGAAATGATCCACAACTTCTGTTATATACATGTCTGCGAAGGTATTCAGGCGAATACTCAGTTTTGAAGCTCTTGTTTTCATTTCGATGAAAATCTCAATTCGACTGCTTGCTTCAACGATGCATGATTTCCATCCATAAGAATTTCGATGGGACTTTATTATCATTTCATCGAAATGAGATTTCGATGTAAAATTAACTTCGACGGCCTGTTTTATCTTTTGTTCGATGTGAAATATTCATCTATAAGAGATATATTTCTCTACCTTAGTCGATACCATAATTTCGATGGGACTTCACATATCTATGAAATCACTTATTAGGGCCCGTTTGGACCACGGCATACGGAATGCTGGATATGGTCAATTCCGGAAGATGCTGCAATTCTAGAAGATCAAATTCTAAAAATGATATCCACAAAATGGAATGACCTGTTTGGCAGAGAGCTTTCGATTATGGAAACGCAGAAAAGGAAAGGAGATTGGACGGCATTTTGGAAGTTATGTTGGAGGACAAAGACTCAATTTCAAAGTCATCAAGCTTCCAGGACAAAAATAGAGCATTAGTCAAGGAGAAGTGGGTTTGCAATGGCAGGATTGTCATACGAAGTTCTGGAGCAGAGATTAGGGTCAGGGGAGTGGGCATTAGCAGACCAGGAGACCAGGCGGCTTGTGCTGGTTCTGGCAGGGGAGGCCGCTGTGAAGAGAAACTATGTGTTTTTCTCAGAGGTTCAGTTCATCCCCGCCTCTGATCTCCAGACCATAGACCAGTTGTGGAGGAAGCACAGCAACAGCCGCTTTGGGTACAGTGTGCAGCGAAGGATCTGGAACAAGGTCAATCGGGACTTCACTGAATTCTTCAAGAAGGTGGGCTAGATGAAGCTCCTCAAACAGGCGGAGGGCGAGCGGGAGCATTACAGTTACAGGTCATTTCCAGCTGATAAATTGAAGGCAGAGAACGCGGGTCTCGCTCGGAGTTCGAAACAGGCGAAGATCAAAACGGACCCGACATAGTTTTATTAACTGCAAAATTGGACCCGACGGCCGATAAAATTGGCATTAGAAACTAGCATGCGAGCCCCATATTCCAATTCCACCTTTTCAAGTGGAAGATGGTATGCCCATTTTTTTGACAAAATTGGCATATCAAAATTCCAATTCCATCCGTACATGTCGACCACAAACAATGGATTTGGAATTCGGAATTCGCAATTCGGGAATAACGGCCGATATACCTGTGTCCAAACGGGCCCTTAATGAATGCATCTCCCATCCCCTTTTGTATATTTATCATTAATAAGCACAAACTTATTTATTATCCCCCTCAAATGACTTTAACAATATCCCATACTTTGTGTTATTATAAATATTGTACGACTTTCTCTCAGTTTTAGGAATCATAATATCTGTCGGGTCCCAATGTGGGCCCGACCCTAAAAAAATTTCATTTTTGAACAACTGGCAGCCAAATCTTGTCAGATTAGCACTAAGAAGTAATTTGGAGTAAGCGAGATCCGATGATAGAAGTAGCATACGTTGTTGATATCCCTCATTGATGAACTTGTAATAATAATAACCTCAAAGAAAATCAAAGAAACCATTCTTCTCAAACCAACATCCTTTCAAGATTAAAATGAGATTTGACATCACCAAGTTGTATATTCTAAGCTTCAGTGAAAAGGCCAAACTGCACTTGTTGCTTCTGGAATCGGTTTGGGGAACCATTTAAAACTCATCTTAACATTTCAAGAATTGATATATTGATAAAAAAATTAACCATATATTGCAATACTTCAGACAAATGAAAAATTTATTCAAGAGTGCAAGATATTCGCTGTTGAAATGAGCCTCCAATTACTTTTTGAAAATTTAGCTGATAAAACTCTGTAAATGACCTTTGGTTTTGGTCTTGGAAAAATGTCAAATGATGGTCAGCATGGACTTTGAGAACGGGCATAGGGGTTTATTGTAATATAAATATTTGTAACAAATAATTGGCTTGGTGTGGGGGTCACTTGGGTGGAAAATATGGATTTATACAAAAGGCCACTCTAATACATTTTGCAATGCGTAAATACCAAACTGAATAAATTGAAATCGGGTTTGGTTTCGAAAAAATATCAAATGGATTGATGAGGCTTAGCAGATGGACGCATGAGTATGTAAACATGAGGGAAATCAAAGGAAAAAATTGTTTTGAAATGATAGTGAGCTAGTAATGAAATATAAGTCTACAAAGTTGACCACTTTAACATATTCAACAAGCATTATTGACAAACTATTAAAAACTGCATTTAGTTCAAGCATTTAAAAATTATTAAATAAAATCATGAGACCATGGGAATTGGGAAGGGACTATACTGTCATGTGGACAATCCAGGAGATTCATTGGCTTGACTGGAAATGCTTTGGGTAGTGAGATATTATGCTCCAAAAGTGGCCTCTCACTCATATTTGTCAATGTCCACATGAATTTCCTCACGGTATAAAAATTTACTATATGAAATATTGACCCTGGGAGTCTGCTACCTGGCACACATTTTCATTTTCGATATATAAAGTTGTTATCCAAGACACTTTACATGATGGTTACCCAATTTTGGAGTATAGCCCTCTGGAGTAAGCTCCTGAATACACATATTAGGCAAGGTATAATCAACTTTCTCTCATCAAGGGCACTTCATATTTTTGGAAATTTGAAGTCCCAACACAACCACCATCCATAATGAGTCCATGTCACCAAGGATAAGAGTAGAGATCTCATCCCGAACCTCCTTATGCCTAGAATGTGTATTAGGTGCATACGCGTTGACTAGGTGCCACAAATAGTTAATCGAGGTGAAAGTAACAGCTAGGTGTAAGACCAGAAAAAGGCATAGTAAGCATATTTAAGAGTAACCACAAAACCCTAAAAAATATGCAAACATATCTAATCCTATCATAAAAGCCACTTGAAAACAAAGAATTCAAAATAACATATAACCACCTTTCAAGTGCAACTCTCATGTTCTCCTTTCTTCTCTGTTGAATAAATTTGATGTTGCTCTTTGCCAATACAAAATGCACAAAAGTTTGAAAGCAAAAGTGATAGCAAGAATATTAGGAGATAGTGGTTAGAAAATGAAGGCAAAATGATCTCAATTTATAGATATGAGAGACCAAATTGCATAATTACCAACTTGACTGTGCAAATTGGAAATTTGCATTGATTATGACACTTGGTAAAAAGGAGAGGGAAATTTGTCATATTATGACAATTTATGACACAATGGAGGCCAAATTAGTGAGTGGAAAGATGTAAGAAAGGTGGAAGGGAAGATGTAAGAGGTGAAGCTAATTAATAGGAGATGGAGGCTAGAAAATAGGAAGGGGACAAGTGAGGTGGATTTATGAGGATTTAAATCAATTAAGAATTCAATATTCCTCACAAATGGGAAATTAGCATTTATGAAACTCTAAATTCCATAAACTAGAAATTACCCAATAAATTAATAGGTTATTAATTAATTGTGGAGACTTAGGATAAGGAATGAATAAATATAATTTATTCATAAAAGCTAGGGATAAATCATAGGTCATTCATCCCAAGAGGACAAATTGGCGGATCATCGGCTAAATCGAAGGCATTAATGCATCATAATTGAATTGATTTTGATGATATTGATAAGGATTCTAACAGTTCTGGAATGGCTTAGGAAAAGATGAGGCATTGATGACCTTTGACAATGCGCTCAAATAATGATGTTCTGAAAATGATGAAATAGCACCAATGAACTTTGATGATGCTAGAGGATTGATAAAGATAAGGAGACATTGATGGACTTGGACAATGCTCCCGAAATAATGATGAACTTGGACAACGCTATTGAATTGATAATGATAGGTTGATAGCAATAGCATCGATGAACTTGGACAATGCTATCAAACAGATGATGAAAAGAGACAAGGCATTGATTAACTTGGACAATGCCCTAGGATGTTGAGATTGGATTAGTGATGATAAGATTGACTTGATTTGAAAAGGATTTTGATCGATTTGAAAGTGATTTGATTAGGCATCGACGATCTTGGACAATGCCCTAGAATGATTAGAATGAGTCAAAAATGATCCTAGACTAATTAGGAATATATTAGGAATGATTTAAATTGATTTAGGATGATTTGATATGGTTTAGGAATGTTTAGGATCAAATAGGATCAGTTTAGGAAGATTTAGGATCGATTAGAAAATAATCAATTCAGCCAAGAGGACATAAATATTATCAATTAATTGAACAATTCACCATATTATTCAATTAAGGATGACAGACACAAGGTTGTCATATAATAAAGATCATATGCGCAACATAGAGGAATAATTAGAATGGAAAGCAATGTTTCAATTGTAATGTCAAAAATGTTAAACACGTAGACTAACAAGCTCAAACCATTTTTGAGCATCTACATTTTGCCCCTCTTTGATACAATGTGATTGTGAGCGTTGTGTCAAAGAAAATTGAAGGAAATCACTTTTAAAAATTCCCTAATGACAATGGGATACATGGATTCTCGCTCGATAAATTGACCAAAAAATTCAAGTGATAGGTCAATTTGTCGACAACGAGACTGATCCACAACAATGAATGGATCAAAAATTGGAGGTCAAACACAAAAGTTAGGAAGCTCAGAGTGCAAAAATTATCACAACCAACATAATAGGAAAGGGTTGCACGTCCATCTAGGCAACCAAGAGGCTATAAAAAGGCTTTGGAAATGAGTTTGGAGGTCATTTTCACCCTTAGTTTTAGAGAATTTGAGCTCTGGAGCTAGGAGAATGGATCGAGTGCCAGTGGAGAATCAGCGTGGGGAACAAGCGCAGAGTTATTAATAGACGGAGGAGGCAGGACCAGAGGTGAGTACATCTGAGCCTCTTAGTCATTTCCAAATTTAACACACATATCTAGGTGTTTAAGGCTCCAAAATGGGGTCAAAGGAGGGTCAAAGGGTGGGTTTTTTTGTTCGCATGTGCCAAGGGCATAGAAAATGCACCCAAGTGTTGTCCTTACTACACTTGGCATGGTGGCCAAGTTGTGCAATTGGTTAGGGCATCTGCAAATTGGTCAAAACAGGGTCTAGAGGGTCCTAAACCTTCCTAAACTTCCCTAAATAGGTAAAATCCTAGGATAGGTCCTGAAATAGGTCAAAGGTGGTAAAAAATGGTCAGAGTTGGTCAACAAGTAACAAAAAATAAAACAAAGTTGACTGAAGTTGCATGGTAATTGCAGGAGGAGCTAGTTTTACTGTAGACACAGGAGAGTAGGCATACATGCCTAGATCTTTGATGTAGGTTGAGTGCTCATGAAAGGCATATCCCAGCCTTGTAAGGATTGTACTATATCACATTAGTACCCAAGATTAGGGAAAACAGAGGACTGATCACAACCCTAGCAGAGCAATGAAACTCAAAGATGAGTTTGTTCCACCTACCGATGCAGGAGGCAACAGTGACTTTGGAAGATGTATGGTGCATCCTCAGGATAATGATACACGGAGAGCTGGCAGAGTATAACCCAGCTACAGGGAGATGATCATTGCATAGAATTTTTGAGAGCGACGACGAGGATCTGGACATTTGGGACTACGAGATCATATGGGAGAGAATTGCTAGTTAGCATGACAGGCTCATGGTGGTGATATGCTGCGTTATCACAAGATTACTAGTGTTTGACAAGAGAGGACACAAATTTACTATTGGTTGGGGAGAGGTTTATGGAGAGCATGGTCATGGATGGGATGATGAACTATAACTGATTAAATGTTTGAAGATGTTAAGTTGATGATCACCGAGACATGGAAAGTTAATGCAAGACATTAAATCAGTTAATGTATTGTATTGTCATTGATGTCAACTTGATATAATTTGATTCATCATTTACATATTGCCAAAGACTTCAAAGAAACAATGAAACAAAGGGTATGCTATCACTAATGCATAGAAGTTTAGTATTCACAAAGTGACAACAAACACCGACGAAGTGCACACCAACGGACAGAGTAACCCAAGAGAAAAGTCACAGTGTTAACCGAGCATGAACCCCGAGCAAGTATTACCGATGAGTAGAATCACAGTGTTACCTGACGGATAGAACTTCACAGTGATGACCGACAGATAGACAACCCCGACGGATGGAGATTCTTGAGGACAATAGAAGTCTTACCGATGAAACTGTTAGTTGTCAACGACGACAAACTGAAGTATTGACCGACAGAGCTAAAGTTCAGGAACGACAAAAGACTTATGGTGCGGTCCCATGAGGGATATTTGGGATCTATTTTTATGGAGCAGGTGGTCCCATGAAGCCAAAAAAATGTTTGCTAAGGGATTAATTGGAATCTTTTCCTCAAAACTAGCAGCCCCTACTTTTTAGAGTATAGATTTGAGCGGGTGGAAAAGGTGGGGGGCTAGAAATTGCCCCACCAGCTTAGGATTTTTTCTTCCACTTGTCAATCATATAAAAATTTCTCATTCTTATCAATAAATTTTTTAAACTTTTTTATTTATTTAGTCAAGTGAATTAAATATGTTAAATAAAAAAATTAATGAGACCACCTCCTTCCATAATTTGTGGAGCTTAAACTTTAAGACTAAATTGCATTACAAAATTCATGGGACCTCCCACTTTAAAAATAATCCTAAAAAATCTCAGTAGCACCATCTGAAAATTTCAAGGAAGCCCCCCTCCATGGGACCGCACCCTTAGCTAGCAAGAGCTAAATATAGAGTTAACTGGTTGATTGTATTGTTTTCATCAACAAGTTTGAAGCCAAAGATAAGCTAGAGTTTTAAAGCTATTTTATTCCAGTTCTCAAAGAGAAATCTACAGGATAAAACACATGCATGCTTTAAAGCAAGGAAGGAGAGAATTGTGGATCACACTAAGAAAAAGAAAGTCAAGAAATTAGAAATCGTGAAATCATGTCTATAAAAGAGACAAGCTATTCATTATGAAAAGATGAATGCTGAAAAGAATACTGGTAAAGAAAGAAGTCTTCATACCATCCTGATCAAACAAGCTGAAGGAAAGAGCTAAGGATTTCTGCAGACACCGAGGAACAAAGGAACATACAACATTCACCAAGCAGAAAGAAGTGGAGCAAAGTTATTGAAAAGATACATTGATCAGAAAGGTACTATGTGATTACAATAGATGTGAAAATATGCAATCCAAGTTGTATATGTGAACAGATCATTTTATTGTTTCAGTTTAACCATTGAAGCATAAAGTCTCTTAACCAAGCAGTACTTAAAACTCTTTTCTATATTGAGATACATCCCAAGCAGTATCAAAAATTTTGATCATGAAGATAGCATGAGATACCAGATACCATTTGACAAACTACACTGGGTTTGGTCATAAAAGGTAGCATAGAGATGCCCGATATCAAGTGACAAACTATTATATTTAAATCCCCTAACAAGGTCACACCTAACAGTGTGTTTGTAACCTTTAACAGGGTTGGCTCTTCATCGAGCTCACTTCAGAAGAGTGAAAATTTTGGGTTACTGGTCCCAAGTGGTTTTTCTCTTGATAGGGTTTCCACATTAAAAATCCATGTGACAATGTGTTCATGAGTCATTACTTTACTGTTTTGCATTACACAATAACTAAATCTGGATTGATCAGTATACACTAAGTAATTTACTATATTTCGGTAAATGAAAGACTGCTATTTGGTAAACAGTAAGAATATGGTTTAAACAAAGAACATTGAGCAGTAGTTATTTGATAAGATTATTTCAAGGCATTCATCTTGTAGGACTGAAGATAACTAGAGGCATATATTTATGGTAATAAGTTTTTGGGTTGATTTATTGGATT
This sequence comes from Thuja plicata, assembly GCA_018584345.1. Classification (NCBI taxonomy): domain Eukaryota; kingdom Viridiplantae; phylum Streptophyta; class Pinopsida; order Cupressales; family Cupressaceae; genus Thuja; species Thuja plicata. The sequence continues at coordinate 2,298,984 of MU225256.1, read as the reverse complement.
ATTTTTGAGGCCATTGATTCACATCCCTCCCCCCCTCTTAGTTATTCTAACAATTGGTATCAGAGCTTGTGTGCTTAGAAAGGGAGTTTAAAGACTCAAGCAAAAGATCACAAGATGAGCAAATGAGATGTGCCCAAGTTGAATAAAGACAACTTTGCATCATGGCAAAGCAAAATCAGACTCCACTTATCAGGTATTGGAAATGATGTTTCTCAATACTTAGATACTGAATATGTGCTGCCCACGAGACCAAATACACTTGAAAAATTAAGAGAAAAGCATGAGAATAATTCTATGATGATAAAACTTGCTTCCTCACTCTCTGATGTTGAATTTGAAGATGTCAAAACCTAAACAACTGCAAAGCATATGTGGGATAAATTGAAGCTGGTACATGGAGGAGATGCAAATGTACTAAGAGCCAAAGCAGAAAGCCTAAGAGGTAAATTTGATGACCTAAGAATGAAAGAGGGTGAGAACATCACTTAGTATAGCAGTAGAATCAAACAGGTTGTCAATGATATCCAAGGAGTTGGAGGTGTACTTGAAGAAGAGATTGTGGTAAGTAAAACCCTAAGAACCTTATTGCCTTCTTATTCTATTAGAGTATCTACTATACAAGAAATGAGAACAGTAGCAAACAATAATGTAACTCTAGACAACTTGATTGGAAGACTAATTTCATTTGAGATGAATAATTTTGATAGCAGTGTCTTACCAAATTTAGAGTCTGCATTCAAATCTTCTATGAAAATAAGTAAATCAAGTCATAAACACACTATGAGAAAAGATAGTGATAGTGAAAGTGATGAAGAATATCTTGATGAGATTGAAGCACTAATGGAAAGAAGATTACAGAGAGGCAAATGTAAATACAAAGGTAAATTACCACTTGTATGTTTTAACTGTAAAGAGATTGGACACTTTGCTGCAAGATGTCCTAACAAAAGAAAAGATGATAGAAGTAATGACACAACATATGAAAATAAGTTTGATAGAGGTGATGATAGAGGTGATGACAGAGATTACCGAAGCAACCGACAATCTGACAGAAGAGATACCCGAGACTACAAGGACAAAGGGAAGAAAGCTTGTTACATTGCCAAGAACAAAACTGGAAATACTAACACTGAGTCTAATGAAGAAATTGAGATAGTCTTTGTTGCTATGAAAGATGATTTGGACAAAGATGACAGGTATGTAGAAAATTCTCTCATATCTAAGGTTAGTAAACATGATGTCTGGATTATTGATAGTGGTTGTACTCACCATATGACTGGTGATAAGAAATGTTTTGAAACTTTTGAGTATTACACTGGTGGATAAGTAAGAATGGGAAATGACACACCTTGTCCAGTTGAAGGTAAAGGAACCATAATGCTAAATAATCAGAGCAAATGTGAAAATGCTTACTGGGTAAAAGGGTTTAATTATAATCTATTGAGTGTTTCACATCTGAATAACACAGGCCACCGAGCAGCATTTGAGAACAAAAGAGAAAATATCTTTAATGAATCAAGAAGGTTGATCGGTACAGGTGAGCAGACCAAAGGTAACTTATTCTATCTTGATGATATTAACACCACTTTCTTAATGGCTAGAAACGGAGACATTTGGTTGTGGCATAAAATATTATGTCATGTGAACTTTGACAATGTGGTTAGGATAAGCAATAAAAGTAAAGAAAGTGGCTTACCAAGCATGTCAAAACCCGACCATGTCATATGTAAAAAATGTCAAAAATGTAAAATGACAAGGTCAAGTTTCAAGAGAAAATCTTATACGTCTAATGTCATTCTTGAATTAGTCCATACTGACCTATGTGGACCCATGAGAACAAAAAGATACTATGTAGATAGATACTTTATTCTTTTTGTTGACGATTATTCTAGAATGATGACTGTTATGTTTTTAAAAGAAAAATCAAAAGCATTCAAAATGTTTAAATGATATAAGGCTATGGTAGAAAATCAAAGTGCCAAGGAACTTAAATGTTTGAGATCAGAAGATGAATTCACTAAGTTTTGCAATGAGAATGGAATCAAAAGACAGGTTTTTGCACCAAGAATACCATAACAAAATGGGATTGCTGAGAGGAGAAATAGATCAATTGTTGACTGTGCAAGAACATTGATGATTGATAAAATCATCACTCAAACATTCTGGAGGGTAGTTTTCAGTACTACTATCTACCCATTAAACAGAGTACAATTGAAGGACACCAAAAAGACACCCTATGAGCTATGGTTTGGATACACACCCAATGTAAGTTACTTCAGAATTTTTTGCAGTCAATGTTATATTTTGAAAGATGATAGAAATGGAAAGCTTGACTCCAAAGGTGAAGATAGAATATTTGTAGGGTATTCTGCCAAAATCAAGGCCTACAAATGCCTTAACAAAACCTCTAACAAAATTATTGAAAGTGCAAATGTCAGAATAGATGAATTTGTAGAGAAAAATGAAGAGGAAAGTAAAAAGGAACCAGAGGACTACAACAGGTTTGTATACTGTGAAGAACCTGACACTCTACCTGAGAAACAGGGCATTTCTCCCGAGCGATAGAACCTTACACCCGAGCATCAGGCTGTAAATACCGAAAATCAAGATATTACTCAAGATGATGTACTGAGCGATGGAGATCAGAATGAAGGTCAAGATGATGATCAGAACGATGAACAAAGAGGTGAACCGATACTTGCCAAGTATGTCAAAAGACACCATCCACAGAACTAGATAATAGGAGACAAAAGAGCTGGAACAAGAACAAGAAGTAAGTCTTTAAACACTAGATGTCTAATTTGTGATTTTGAGCCAAAATCTGTCAATACTGCACTTGAAAATGAAGAATGAGTCAGTGCTTGAATGAAGAAATAGAGAAGATTGAAAAGAACAACACATGGACACTAGTATCGAGAACAGATGACAAGAATGTCATCGGTACAAAATGGATATTCAAAAATAAGCTGAATGAGAATGGAGAAGTCACCAGAAACAAAGCAAGATTAGTATGCAAGGGGTATGCACAAGAAGAAGGGATTGATTATGGAGAAACCTTTGCACCCGTTTCTAGGCTAGAAGGAGTTAGTATACTATTTTCTTATGTTGCATTCAAAGGATTCAAGGTATACCAGATGGATGTCAAATCTGCATTCCTAAATGGAATTCTAGAAGAAGAAGTATACATTGAACAACCATAAGGTTTTTTTTATCCAAGCAAGAGAAACATGGTTTTTAGACTACACAAAGCCTTGTATGGATTGAAACAAGCACCCAGAGCATGGCATGAAATACTCCACTCCTATCTCTTAAGAATTGGATTTGTAAGAATTAGTGAAAACAGTAATCTTTATTTAAAGGAAGATACTGATGCTACATTTTGATTGCTGAAATATTTGTTGATGACATTATTTTTGGAGGCAATGATACATTATGCAAATCATTTGATGCTGAAATGAGCAAAGAGTTTGAGATGTCTATGTTTGGAGAGATCAAGTTCTTTCTTGGTCTATAGATTATTCAACAGGATGAAGGCATATACATTACACAATCCAAATACATCAAGGACGTGCTGAAGATATTCAAGATGGAAGATTCCAAACTAGTTGGAACACCAATGGCAACTGGATGCAAATTGAAAAAGGAAGATAAAACACCTGAGGTAAATCAGACATTGTATAGGTCAATGATTGGAAAACTAATGTATGTTGTTCATACTAGACCAGATATTGCACATGCAGTTGGAATAGTTGCAAGATTCTCTGCTAACCCCAAGGAGTCACATATGACTATTGTCAAGAGGATTCTGAGATATCTAAAGAATACCTAGGACTATGTTCTATGGTATAAAAGAGAAGGCAAAATTGAGCTACAAGTCTACATGGATGTTGATTGGGCTGGATATCTAGATGACAAAAAGAGCACAACTGGAGGAGCATACTTCATGGGTGAAAAACTTGTAACATGGATAAGAAAGAAGCAAGGATGCATCTCACAATCCACTGCAGAAGCAGAGTATGTTTTTGCTGCTGCAAATTGCTCTAATATTGCATGGATCAAACAATTACTAGAAGGTATGAATATGAAAATCTTTGAACTAGTGATTATCTATTGTGATAATGCCAATACAATTAACAATTCAAAGAATCCAATCATGCATGCTAAGACTAAGCATATTACTATCAAGTATCATTACTTAAGATAAAAAGTGCAAGATAAAGAGGTGATACTGGAATATGTTCAATCAAAGGAACAATTAGCTGACATATTCACCAAGCCATTGCCTAAAGATACATTTGAGTACCTGAGAAAGAGACTAGGGGTCCAACTCTTGTCTATTGGTCAGTAAGTTGACTAGAAGGTTGCATCAGCCTATACACAATCAGAAGATCATTCATGTTGATGCAAGCAAAGAGATGGACTACAAAGATACATATGTACACAACAAGGTATTTATCTGCACCGAACACCAGAGTTATTGTATTGCTGATGGATTGGGAAATTCAAGGAATATATTAAGAAGAAATAGAGAAATAATCGTTTGGCATTGATGTCAAAGGGAGGGAATATGTCCATTATCCTTAAGGAGAGATTATATGGAGAGATTATATCCTATTATCCATGTATCCACCATAATCACCAAAAGGAAGAAAGATTCAGAGATGTAACTGTGTATGAGGAATCCTTCAACATGTTGGGAGCAAGCTCAAACATGCAAACATTAGTGGATTAGCACAAATATCATTTCAAAAGCATGTAAGAGATCAAGCAAACAACAAAGAATACCAAATAACATCAGATAGAGCTTGAAAATAAGTAAACAATGCACCCTACTCTACTCATTTTGATTTTCTCTTTTTGGATTGATGTGGGTGTGCTCTCTCAAACACACAAAG
>MU225256.1:2255161-2275548 GCA_018584345.1 Thuja plicata | reverse complement strand
GGCAAATGTATTTAAATAAAATACATTAGAATAGTATTTAAACTATTGATAAATGAAACTATTTAATTGATTGAATTAAATAGTTAGAGGAATAAGAGGGAAAATAATATTAATAATAATATTAATAGTTTTGGACGTCTATAGTAACCTGAAAGGGAGAGTATATCAAAAGGGAGAGATTACAAATCTATTGATGTCAAAAGAAAATGTAACATCAAGAAAAGGAACAGTCAAGGGAGAGAAAACATTGCAGAGGAGACAGAATCAGAAGCTGCTACATCTATTGAGTGAAGGGATTGAAGAAAAAGGAGAGCTGGAGGAATCAAATCTAAGGTAACAGAGCTTACCAAGAACCAAATATTTGTATTGGTTATAGTACATAAGATTGGTAGTTTGATGAATTTCAACTGTTATATTTCTTATTGTATTAGTAATAATATAGTGTGATAATGTAGTGTATTTCTATCAATGCCAAAGGGAGAGATTTATAAAATATAACTGATTAAATGTTTGAAGATGTTAAGTTGATGATCGCCGAAACATAAAAAGTTAATGCAAGACATTAAGTTAGTTAATGTATTGTATTTTCATTGATGTCAACTTGATATAATCTGATTAGTCATTTACATATTTCCAAAGACTTCAAAGAACCAATGAAACAAATGTTATGCTATCAGTAATGCATAGAAGTTTAGTATTCACAAAGTGACAACAAACACCGACGGAGTGCACACCGATGGACAGAGTAACTCGAGAGAAAAGTCACAGTGTTAACCAAGCATGAACCCCAAGCAAGTATTACCGATGAGCAGAATCACAGTGTTACCTAATGGACAAAACTTCATAGTGATGACCGACGGACAAACAACCCCGACGGACGGAGATTCCTGAGGACAATAGAAGTCTTACTGACAGAACTGTTAGTTGTCATCGATGATGAACTAAATTATTGACCGATAGAACTGAAGTTTAGAAATGACAAAAGACTTAGCTAGAAAGAGATAAATATAGAGTTAACTGGTTGATTGTATTGCTTTCATCGACAAGTTTGAAGCAAGAGATAAGCTAGAGTTTTAAAGTTGTTTTATTCCAGTTGTCAAAGAGAAATTTATGGGATAAAACACATGCATGCTTTAAAGCAAGAAAGGCGAGAATTATGGATCATGCCAAGAACAAGAAAGTCAAGAAGTTAGAAACAATGAAATCATGTCTATAAAAGAGACAAGCTATTCATTATGAAAAGACGAATGTTGAAAAGAATACTGGTGAAGAAAGAAGTCTTCATACAGTCCTGATCAAACAAGCTGAAGGAAAGAGCTAAGGATTTATATAGACACCAAGGAACAGAGGAACATACAACATTCACCGAGCAAAAAGAAGTGGAGAAAAGGTATTGAAAAGATACATTGATCAGAAAGGTATTATGTGATTACAATAGATCTAAAAAATCTACAATTCAAGTTGTATATGTGAACAGATCATTTTACTGTTTCAGTTTAACTATTGAAGAATAAAGTCTCTTAGCCTAGTAGGAATTAAAAGTCTTTTCTATATTGAGATACATCCCAAAGGGTATCAAAAAGTTTGATCACGAAGATAGGATTAGATGCCAAATACCATTTGACAAACTACATTGGGTTTGGTCATAGAAGGTAGTATAGAGATGCCTGATATCAGGTGACAAACTATTATATTTAAATCCTCTAACAAGGTCACACCTAACAGTGTGTTTGTAACCTTTAACATGGTTGTCTCTTCACCGAGCTCACTTTAGAAGAGTGAAAATTTTGGGTTACCGGTCCCAAGTAGTTTTTCCCTTAATAGGGTTTCCACAAAAATCCATGTGTCAATGTGTTTATGAGTCATTACTTTACTGTTTTACATTACACAATAACTAAATCTGGATTGATCAGTATACACTAAGCAATTTACTACATTTTGGTAAATGAAAGACAGATATTTGGTAAACTGTAAGTATATGGTTTAAACAAAGAACACCAAGTAGTAGTTATTTGATAAGATTATTTCAAGGCATTCATCTTATAGGACTGAAGATAACTAGAGGCTTATATTTGTGGTAATAAGTTTTTGGGTTGATTTATTGGATTATTTTTGAGGCCACTGATTCACCCCCCCCCCCTCTCAGTTATTCTAACATGGGACTGTGTTTGTGTGGGGTCCATGGATGCTTGCTATGACATACTACCATCTCCATCATGTAGCATACAGAGGAGGGCTATCGATCAACAGTGGGATCACACTACTATAGGTTTGGGCATATGAGCACATAGCAGTTTTTTGTCCTATCGTGGAGAGAGTAGTTATTCCAAATATGCCATATGTATACTGTTATAGCGGTGCACTTGCATAGGGACTGCTAGGATATGCACTGCACTTTAGGCATGAGATGGACACATTGTGGGACTTCACATGGTGACCATACAAAGATTGCCTCAAATGGGATGATGATGGAGAGTACTTTCCATACTGTAGGCATAAGAGGTATCTCATTAGGTGCACTATAATAGGACATATGGTTATCAAGATGCAGCTGCTAGAGATAGTGTGTAGGCAATTTGGGGAGAGACGGGGAGTGTCGATAGGAATGGGACTATTTGGACACTCTAGAGGCAAGATCAGGTCATGGGGTGCACTACTCAGGCCACAATTTCAATATGTAGAGTTTGAGTAGCTATAGTTGAGGTAGTGGGGAGTTGGTCCTAATGTCGCAAATGCAGGGACTACAATAGATTATGACAGATAGTTTGCGCAGCACAAGCCTTTTCCTCTTACAGATCTAGATGTACCAGTGTTAATATTGAGGGTGTTGAGGGATTAGAGCATGAAGGAGGAGGATGAGGAGGAGGAGGACATCAGTATTAAGGAGGAGGATGAGGAGAGAAACACTCATTCTAGCAGTGAGGATGGGGATGACACTGACAGTGATCTCGGTGCTATGCCTATGTAGGTGGATGATGACATAGAGGCTCCACTAGGGGATGAGGATATACAGGTGCTTAAGGACAGAGGTGAGGCAGACAGGCAGCAACAATATTGCATTGCAGAGTTGACACACTAGATAGACAGGTTGACTCTTGAGAGAGATACAGACCGAGCAACATGGGCTACAGAGTGAGTAGCATGGGGGACAAAGCGATAAGCATTCATAGCACAGTTGGACCGATTAATAACAAAGAGGGATGCATTGATTGCCTCTCAAGATATAGATCGGGCAACACTTGTGACACAAATGGATAGATTGACAGTAGAGAGGGATGTAGCGATGGCCTCTTGAGATAAAACTTTGTCTAGAGCACAGAGGGCAGAGGATGAGTCATGATAGTTATCAGTAGCATTGCACATGCATGTGTGCGCGATATCGCAGGGATGCTAGGGGATTCTCAAGAGGAAAAGAGATACTGGTGATATATGTATGAGTGATATGTACCACAAGAGTAGTGTGTACCAAGTACATATATTCTTCTAGCAGATCACACTCAAGGTGGACACAGAGCCGCAAGGGAGTATGGGGACTAAGAGTGCCACTTAGATCAGGTCAGACATGACAGCAGACAGGACAAACTTCATCCTCTAGATAGATTGGAGATCAGGAGATCCAGGAGAGCAAAGTCTGACATGAGACTCTCTCTAGCAGAGGGACATTTTTTATAGACATGCTATAGATCATGATCCTATAGGCCTTAGTGTACATAGATACATTGATTTTTGTACTTTGATACTTTTTGAGATATATATGATATGCAACTACTTTATGAGGATTTTGCTTATGTACATGATGGATGCTTATGCACATGATTTTAATTTTTATTCTATATGACGATGCTTAGATATTGCAATGCATTTCCCTTCTATGTAGTATATACATGTATGAATGCAACATTGTTTTTTTAGAATTTCTTAGTTTGTAGAACTATATGAATGCAAAATGCAAATGTATTTTTGGATTCTCTTGTTTATAAATGAATGGATATAGGATGCACATGTTTTTGGAGTTTTCTTTTTATAAATGCATGTATGCAGGATGCACGTGTTTTTTTAATGTACCAGAGTACTATACCAAGGTGATTATGAGGAATGGTTGAAGAAATGTTAGCAGAAAGAAAAAATTAGACGAAGAAATGTTAGTAAGAGGGAAAAAAAATTGCTTTCATAAGTGCATTTATGTCATAAGAGCTTATTTTGATATGACAAACCGGATGCAGCACGTCGTGGCACAAAGAGCCAGAGCAAGAAAGCAATCCTTTTGCATAAACAAACATGATGCAAAGAGAGAATGATCTTATCCATCCTAAAGCATATAGAAGGCATACCCCATAATTTCATGAGAACATCAAACAGAAAGAAGACAAAACAAAAACCTGATCATGAGCCATCCTGGCCACTGTCATAAATTCAATAATATCATCAAGTAGCATAGGAACATGACCAAAGAAAATCAATAAAATATAAAACACTTACTAAAACATGTGAGCCAACAACCATTCTTATCTTGTTGTTACTTGTGTTTTTAGTGTTTTGTTTGATAGTTTTGTTTTGATTGACTGATTGGATGATTGAATGGTAGGTTGGATAGGTTGATTGGTTGATATTAGAGATTGAAAGTTTGAACAATTCCAACCAGATTGAGTGTTGAGTCAAAATGCTTTAGCTCATGTTTGATAAAACATGATTTCGTTAAGCCCATTGTGATGAGTCGTCAACTGATGTTACATGCATGATGATCGTTCTGAAAAAGAAAGATGAGTATGTACAAATTTATTGTAGATTTTGAAGAGACTTTTTAAATTTTTTAGGGTTTTTTAGATATTTGAATTTTTTGTGGTGAACTTTTTTTCAGGACTTTTTACAATTTTTAGAAATTTTCTAGGTCCTTTTATGCTTTCTAGGGATTTTTTCAGCATCATATATGATTTTTATGGTCCTTTTTCAGAATCATTTTCAATTATTTTTAATGAATTTTTTTCAGGACATTATTTAGATTTTTAGAATTGTTTCAGGATATTATACAAATTTTTAGGATTGTTTCAACTTCTTATTTGGATTTTTAGGATTTTTTTACAACATTAAGATATTTACAAGTTGTTATCTCCAATCTGATAAGAGAGGAACCCCGTGTATCAACCACGTTCAAGGTCTTTCCCCTAGTTCAAATTCAAATTAAAATTCAATCATTGCAAGGAATCTACCCCAAGACATAACACAAACTATATACAAAGGCCAGAGATATGTACAGACTGGGTGTGCCAAGGAAAAGACAAAGAATATCAACCAGTTACACGCTATAAAGGGGCACTAGGGTAGACTCAAAGTGAATAATATGATCAAGAAAGGACAATTTAACATCAAATTGAATCATGATAGACGTCAGAGCAACAACTTACTACATGTGGTGCCTGTTTGCCAAGTCTTCACCACGGTACTTGCCCAAAGCGCCTATTTACCAGGTTTTCACTTGTGGATGGAATTTTTCTCTTTATTTCTATTTTTGCATGCCAAGATGCTTGTTTATCAGGTTTTCATCAAGGTAAACATTTTTTACTTTTTTACTTTTTTCTTTTCTTTTTTTTCATTTTCTTTTTTTTTGTATTTTTCCTTTTTCACTTTTTTGTATTATTTGGTATTTTCTCAGGAACTTTTTCAAATTTTTTTGGTATTTTTTCAAGATCATGTGTAGTACTTGCGGAGGTGCATGTTTTTCACTACTTGTGACAATGGTCCTCCCTCCAGTGTTGCAAGTTGATAGACTCTGGACCCCTATGTTGTGGTGACTATATAGGGTCCTTCCCAGTTTGGTTCAAATTTTCTAGGCTTCTCTCGATGTTGCTGGGTTTTGTAATTAATTTTTAGAACAAAATATCTGATCTCAAAATGACAGACTCAGACCTTCTTGTTGTAGCTCCTTTTGAGACAGTTTTGATATGCTTGCAAGTGGACTAAGGTGGCTTGTCTTCGCTCATCTAGAATTTCAAGCTCATGTAACCTATAAATCTTGTATTTCTCGTCATCAACAATATGTTTCAAAGATACTCTCAGTGATGGAATTTCAACCTCAAGGGGTAAAATGGCCTCAACGCCATAAACTAGAGAGTATGGGGTTGCACCAGTGGGGGTGCGAATGCTCGTTCTGTAGGCCCAAAGAGCTAGATTATGTTGCAGGTGCCAGTCTCGGCCAACATCATTGACAGTATTTTGAAGTATCTTGATAATTGTTTTATTAGATGCCTCAACTTGGCCATTGCCTTGTGGATAGTAGATGCTGGAAAATCCATGGAAATTTATAAACTTCTCACAAAGCTTTGTAACATCCTTATTTTGAAATGGGATGCCATGATCAGTTATGAGAGCCAAAGTAACTCCATAGCGGAAAATGATATAATTTAGAATGAATTTGGAAATTTCTTTGTCGGTAATATAAGTCATAGGGATGGCCTCCGCCCATTTGGTGAAATATTGAGTGATGGTTATGTTATACTTGTGGCCATCAGAAGATAGAGGGGTAATCTTCCCTATGAGATCAAATTCCCATTGAGAAAAGGGCCATGGAGAAACAAATAGCTACAAATCTTGTGCTGGAGTATGAATCAAGTTTCCATGTATTTGACATTTGCAGCATTTCTTTGGGAAGTTATGCACATCTTGCTCCATGGTGGGCCAATAGTATCCAGGTCTTACCAGCTTATTGGTGAGACTTAAATTGTTTAAATGACCTCTGCATATAACATCATAGACTTCATGTAAATCATCTTCAAATTCTCTTGAATTGAGGCATCCGAGGAGGGTTTGGTCAAAAGATCTTCTACAAGGGGTATTGTCGACGATGACGTACCTAGTGACTTGACGGATAAAGGCTCGACATTTTTTTTGGATAGGTCAGGAGGTAAGATTTTGGAATGTAGGTAATTATAAGTATCTTGGTACCAAGGGGAATAGGGACCAACAATATCACACATGAGCTTTGATTACGAAATATAAAATGCAGGAATCAACAATTGTTCCACAAGAAATTCACATTGTTCTTCATTGTTTGGCATATCAATCATGGAGGTGATAGTTTATATAGTATCTGCCTACTTATTATGTACCATAGGAAGTTTCCAAAATCTTATTGTAACAAATTTATCTTTTAGAAAATCTGTCAGCTATTAAAGGTCTCCCTCGCTAACATTTTTCTCCTTGAATTTATTTTTTTCATCTGCAGTAGCATTTGATAGGTCATTCAAAATAGAATAAAGCTTCCCAATAATCTTCTAGTATTCCCCTTTTGTCCCCATGCATACCAGGTAGGTAGTCATTTGATCCTTCCAAATTAGATATTTGTTTCCATCAAACTTTAGACACTCTTTTCTTATACTTTCCATGTCTAATCTTCTTCAAGTGGTCAAGCTTCTTCAAAAGGACTAGGCTCTGATACCAATTTTTAGGCTCAAAAGGAGGCAAGCACAACTAAGAGGGAGGGGGGTTGATTGGGTAATGGAAAGTCATCCTTAGGGAAAACTTTATTCAGATCATAAAAATCAATGCATATCCTTATGCCCCCTATGTGTTTGCTAACATGTACTAGATTGGAAATCCAATCAGCATAGTCTATCGGTCTGATGAAATCAACATCTAGTAATTTTTTAATTCTGCTTTGACCAAGAGGCCTATTTGAGGATGCATTTTCCTCAATTTTTGATTCACTGGTTTCACACCTGGCTTTGGACATAAGTGGTGAAGAACTAATTTTGGATCCAGGCCAGGCGTATCTGTGCAGGACCAGGAAAAGTTAATTTATCTCTCTAGAAAGAATTTGACAAACTCTTCATTTTCATTGTGTGACAATAAAGTTGCAAAGTGTATAATTTTAGGGTAATTCGACATTCCCAAATTGATTTCCTCGGTCATTTCAATTAATAATTTTGACTTCTCCTTCTGCGGGGGTATTTGCAATCTTCCATCCTTGGGTGCCGTAGAGAGGTTTTCACCCTCGGATACATCCTTTATTTTAACTTTTGTATGGTCTAATGATGCCTTTCATTTTTCACTAGAAGACCTATTCTTTTCAATTTTTTTCTTTTTTTCTTTTATTTTCACTTTTACAACTGGAAGATGGAGTTGAATCCCCAAAATATGAAGTGGCGTCAAGATTAGTGGAGAATCCTGCTTTGTGATCGTTGAATGGCATGCCTTCTCGTAGCTCAAAGAATTACACTATTGCTTCATAATTTTTGAAGTGATCTAAGCTCACTGATCCTTATTGATCCAAATATATAGGTTTAGGGTATAATAATGTGATATCATCGTCAAAATTGTATTGTTTCAGAATCCAAGTGTAAGGGAAAAGATATAATATAAGTCTCATCAATTTTAGTGGCTTCATCTTCAGAAGGTTCAGGACTAGGATCCCACAAAATTTTGGCCCAGGGATTAGGATAGGTTTTAGTAGGGGGTGTGTCATCAACATCTTTATCCTCAATAGGTGGGTTATCATACTTAGTAAATATATATTCAAGCTCATATTCACTGGAGTAATATGAATTCCATTCCCGCTCATTTGAATTGGTAGTTTCAGAACAATGAACCTCGGATGCCTTGTCATTTTTTAAAACATCCACATTTTTACATGAGGTCAACTTAGCATTCAAAGATCCAATTCACAAAGGTTTACATCCAAGTCCCAAATTAGTGCGGTGTCCTTTTGCAACAATAGGCTCAAAAATCCCTTGTTTTTGTGCACTGAGACCGCTACAACCATCATAACCTTCTTTCTTTGTGATTGTGAACCCTGGTCCATATCTTTCAATGAGTATCTGAGTGGGTTCTTTTTATTATTTATCTTTATAGACCCATTTAGATGTTTTATCATATACATTTTCTTCATAAAATCCTCCCCAACTTGTGAATGTGGTTGAGGGATTAACTTTTATAATGGTATTTGGTGGTTGTTTTTGCAACAATCATGGATTTCCATAAGATTTTATGGAAAGAGATAATTTCCCGATGTGAAATGTTTGAGCCATGGTATATTCTCCACAACCTTTATCTTCCATTTTCATCTTTCCTTTCACCAACTTAGTGAAAGTGGATGCATCAACATACTTGGAATAATTGGTTGATGTTGATTCACTATTTGTAGGTACCTATTGTGCAGGAGTTTCTCTCAAATTAGCACAAAACTAGAAAGGATTAGGATCTCTTAGAGCAGTGATCTTAGCTCCATTGTGGAAAAACTTCAAACATTGGTGATATGTGGAGGGGACTGCCTTCATAGCATGGATCCAAGGGCATCCCAAGATCATGTTTTAAGGGAGATCTAGGTCCGAGACTTGCACCAATGTGTTTTCAATAACCAGACCAATTTTGATAGGCAATACAGTGACTCCTTTGGAAGGATGTTCAATGCCATCATATGCCTTTATTGTGATTTTATTGGATGGATCAATATCACTTTTTGTGTAGCCAAGATCAATAACAACCTTCAAGGTGCAAATGTTAAGTCCTGCTCCATCTTCTACCATGAATTGTCTAACCTTACAATTATGGACAAAAACTTCAAGGTGTAAGGGATCATTGTAACTGAGTCTATCTTGTGAGACATCACCTTTTGAGAAGGTAACATGTTGGGATGCAGAGAAGTGCCCTATCATGGCCTGAAATTGGTCAACATCAATATAATTGGGGATAGTAGACTCTTTTAGGGCTTTGTCAAGTATCTCCTTGTGCTAGGGGATGTGTGCAACAAGTCAATGATAGAAATCAGTGTTGGTCTTTTACCAAGTTGATCGACAAGGTTATACTTAGAAGACACTTTGGTTCTAGGAGGTTCTCCAGGTATAGTTTCTTAGTGCGATGAGTAGTGACCGCACATTGAGGAATCTCATCTCTAAGTGTAATAATGGACACACATGCATCTGACTCAGAAAAATACTTTATGGTATAGTCATGGGTAGTTTAGGTATAATTGACATTAGTCTCTGAATTTAAATTCAAACTAGATGCTTTCCCCTTCTCATGATCTAACAAGGGATTTTTAAAAATGGTGTGATCAGTATTGGAAGAACTTGCAGAAGTTTCTACTTCAATTATGCCTTGATCAATGAGATCCTACACTAAATGCTTCAACTGAAAACATGAGTTTGTTTTGTGACCTTTTGACCGATGTTAGTCACAAAATTTATTTTCATCCCACCAAGGGGGTTTTACCACTGGTTCATTTATAATCTCAGGTAACTGAATATAATTGTTTTAAAGCAATTATTGCAACATGGAATGGAGCGGTTCATCCAACAGTTTGAATTACCTCGGAGGTCCATCTCTATTTCTTAGCAGTCTATGTTGTCAAGTTTTTTTGTGTATCATTAGTTATCCACGCTTGAGGTTGTGTTGGAGGTGGTGTTTGAGTCACCGTTTGTGTATTCGTAACATTCATCCCTTTGAGACTGACCTTTTCTTGCATCGTATTGATTGTTCGTGCATCGACGACACCATCGTTTGTAACATTTTTGTTCTGAGACTAGAATTTTGTCTTCTCATTTGATGCACTCACATTGTTATGATCTTTGTTAATCTTGAGTACCCCCTTCTGGATAAGATCTTCTTCAATATATATTCCCTTTTTATGAGCTTTTGGATGGTGCTTGGATGTTTAATTGTTAGCTCATACATCATTTCTGGTACATGATTCACAATGAACAAATGTATATGTTGATCTTCTCAGACATCAAAGGGACATTGGCTCATCATATTTATCCATCGCAATAAGAATGCCATAAATGGTTCACCAATTTTTTGTTTGGTCATGCATAAGTCTTTCAATGTAATTTCACTTGATATATTAAACGCAAAATGAGAGATAAAATTATCTGCCAATTCTTTCCTTGATCTTATGTTGCCTGGCAATTTTGAGTACCATTCCATTTCTTTACCACCAAGACTTCGAGGGAAAAGTCTCGTGAGAATGTGTCCTCTTGCTTAACTTCAATACAAGAGGTATAGAATTCTCTGATGTGATCAATTGGAATTCCCTTCCCTCTGTATTTCTCAAATTTTGGTACTTCAAAGTTCCTTGGGAAAGGAGGCATATATAAACTCTCATCAAATGGATTAGGACATAGATCTCGTTTCGTATAAAGTGTCTTCTTGTCCTTGAATTATATGTCGTTAGCTTACTTCTGTAAATGTTGGATTTTTTGAACCATGTCTTCATTTTGTGAATACTTTATAGCTTTATCATGCGCATTAGAATGATGTCTTTGTTTGCAAATTGTTGGGCGCTGAATATATTGATGTCCAATCAGGAGTATCTAATTTTGATGATTTTGAAGATATTTCTTCAGGCGGTGCCATTTATTGTCTCAAATACTATTGAGGAGCCTCGACTTGTTGTTGCATTGTTGGTGGAGGTACATACTGTTGACCTTGTGACACATAGTGTTGTTGAGATACTTGTTGTTGATACTTTGGTGCAAACTGTTGTTGTTTTGGTGCATACCGCAGCACAAACTATTGTTGTTGAGGTTGCACCATATGTTGTTGATGTTGCAAAATATGTTGTTGTGGAACATATTGTTGTTGTTCTGGAACATACTATTGTTGTCTTTGAACATACTATTATCTTTGTTGTTGAACATTTTGTTGTTGTTGTTGTTGTTATTGTTGAACATGTTGTCGTGGTTGTTGTTGTTGAACATGTTGTTGTTGTTGTTGTTGTTGTTGTTGTTGTTGTTGTTGTTGTTGTTGTTTTTGTTTTTGTTTTTGTTGTTGTTGTTGTTGTTGTTGTTGTTGTTGTTGAGCATGTTGTTATTGTTGAACATGTTTTTGTTGTTGACATAAATGTTGTTGAACATTTTGTCATTTTTGTTGCTTTTGTTGTTTTTGTTGTTGTGGGTGCACTTGTTGCACCTTTGGTGGGCCTTGAACATGTTGTGTGATAGGATAATATCCTTGACCTACTTGATAGTGTTGTCCTTGAATCATTTTTTGTTGCACCTTATGTTCTTGTTGGAATCCTAGTGATGCAAGTATATCACCAACACTCGGAGCCTTATGCTTTGATTTTTTTTCCTTGAGACATCATATTGACTTGCGCTACATATGGTTGTTGCGCTTGTTGTGCTACATGTACTTGTTGTGTCACCTTAGGTGGAATTGGTGAGATGTCAATGATGCTCTTCTTCTTCTTTGGCTAAAGTAGCACAATTGGCATAATTGTAGTGGTCACACAAGATGCATCTATCATGGATACCCTTGGTGGTTCTTTGAGTTGTCCTTTGGATGTCGTTGCAGTTGAATTACTTCCTTGGATTTTTGAATGTGTTACCAAAGGAGGACCACTTTTTTGTGTTTCTTCAAAAGAGGGTATATGTGGCATTCCCCAAGGGAATGTGAATGCATCTTTTGGTTCTTCATGTTGACTAATTGGTGGGCGATTCTAAAAGTCAAGCCTCAATGTCCTTTGAGGATATATCTTGGAGGATTTTGTAGTGTCCACCATACCTTGAGGATGTGGTAATGTTGTTGTAAACAAAGGATTAATTGATGGCACAAAGAATTCCTTTTGAGGAATTTCAATAGTTAACTCATTTCATTGTCTTTTTGTGTTACCTTTGCAGTTGACTCATCGAAGGCTTGTTCCCCTTTTTCTTTATCCCAAATTACTAGGGCTTGGTTTTCTTCCAAAGTAGATTGTGTGGTATTTTGATATTCCAATATTAATTAAGGACTTTCTTTCTTTAATACTTTGATATGTCATTTTAGATCTTGAATCATGAGATATTACAATGTCTTTTGAATTCTTAGAAGGCATTGACATATGTTCGTGAAGACACAAAATTTAATTAAATATTAATGCACGTAACTCACAATTATTTAAATAAACAAATTTGTTAACTTCATTATTTTTAAATAGTTTCCATTTGTATGCTGAACATAATTTTGAACATGTAACTAAAAACATCACAGTACGTACTTTATAACTGACTTCAACTTATTATTTTCATAACTGCTCAAATTGGCATCTAAATTTGAATCAGATTAGTCTTTGGCTCTATTCCTACTTATTTTTCTCCTAATTTTCTTACTTCTCCTACACATAATAAATGATTGAATATAAATTTTAACAGTATCAAATGACTAGCGCCTTTTCTTTTATTGGGCAACAAAGTCAAGTCCTAGTGAAATTCTAATGTAAATCTAGGTAGTGCTTTGAGTGCGGTGTCATATTTTTTGATCTTATTATGATCGCATACATTTCTATATGTTAACATGGTCCCATTTAGTCTTGATTATTCTCAACATTGCCTACTTAGACTATCCTATTTTTCAGTCCTTTCCTATGGTTTTGGTTAGCTGTCATTTTTATCTAAAAACTTTCTTGTAGATTTATAGTGTTTGTGATATATACTCTTAGACTAGGTGTATTGTGATTATGATAGTTTGAAATTTGGTAAAGTGTTATCTTTTTCTCTTGAAGATGGTTTTTCTTGTGATTGTCATTCATTCTTATTGACACATTTCATCTCCTTCTCCCTCCAACTCTTTTATTTATACAATGTATAAATGTTGTAGTTGCCCATGTATCTCTTTGTTATTAATATTCTTGTTTTTTCTCTTGCGGGGTCTTTGGTGGCAATTGTGGTGCTTTATTGTTTTCTACTGGGTGTTATTGGCTATTTTTAGGGTTATGGATCAAACTTTTTTCATTAAGTGTGAGTGTTTGGAAGAGTCCTTGTAGGAACAATATCTAGGATTATTCTTATTAGAAGATGAGGATCCAAAGCAAGATGTAATATATCTATTACAACTTAATTTTGATGTTGCTAACCATCTCCATGATGGGGTGGTGTTCAACTTGGCCTTCTCTTCTCCACTTCATTTTGTGGCCTGGTTGGGTTGGGTGATGAAAGTGGGCAATGAGGTGTTGACCCCTAACTATTGGGACAGTGTTGAAAAGGGGATTGAAACCATCAATCCCAACACTATTTCAGGGATACTTGACTTTTTTTATTTCAGTAAGGAAGGAGGTGAAGAAAAAAGATGGTGGCTTTGGATACGTTTAAGTTATCATGTGTCAAAAATAGCCATGCTTCCTTAAACATCTTTCATGGCAATAATGAAGACGTTTTTGAGATTGATGACAAATTCATCTTATGAGATTATTTATTTGGGGTGTCCCTCTTCATTACCAAACTAGATGGGCTTTAGACTGTTGTTGTTGGAGAGTGTCTCACTTTCTTTTCCTTTCCTATGTTGTATACATCTTGTTTCTAGCCTTTTCTTTAGTGTATCATTCTATTTGTATGTGGTATCTAAATGATGTGTGTGTTGGTTTGGTGGCCCGTTCTTCTAATCTATGTCTCCATCTTTTGGTTTCTTTCTCTTTCCACTATGGATTTTCTTTATTGTATTTCTTTATGCGCTATTTCTTTACATAATATATTGCATACTTCTCACATTTTGTTGAATTTTTTTTTGTCTTTTGGTGTTTCCAACTGATTGTTGGGGTATGTCTAAAGTTTAGCCTTTGCCTAAGGTAAATTACCTTAATTCAATGACCAGTTGACAAGGATTTCTCAAGGAATGATAAAATCCTTCTACTCATTGGGCTCTACAATACCTAGGTGGATAAACCTAATGCAATGCTACTAAGTACAAGCCATTAGTATTAAACATTTCAAATTTAGCATATTTCTCTTAGATATAAATAGTCAAAATGCATATTGTCATTAAACAAAATTGGCACAATCCTGACAATTCACAATTTACAATATCATGAGAGTGAATTTCATATAACAAACCTATTTCTACATACATGAAAATTAAAATTGATTTATGCTTTGATGGTTTCTGAAACCTTAAAGATCTTAGACCAGTTCCTTTCATCCCAGGGAAAAGTATCATGCTTAATAAATCAAAATGAGATTAGATATGTTTTCCTATATGCACATGCCTTACATGAACATTCAATTGCCTCGCACCACATATCACACTTCAACTAATCATATTCATTCCTACACAATTGTTGTAATTCATATAAAGATTTATATTCTTTCCTTGAAATAAACCTAAGCTATTTCATTGCACATCCATATGAAAATTGTAGAGACAAATCAACCTATCTTTGATAGACAAATTCATAGAACTATGAGAGAGAAAATTATGAGACAAAACATGGTGATATTTTCATTAATTTTGATCCAATCTACCAGTCAAAAAATTATCAAAATATGAGCATCCAAATCTATATGTTTGTATTAGTACAACAAGTATAGAAATCTAAAAGTTTCAAAACCCTCTGCTAATCAACCATGAATTCCCTTTATAGAAAAAAGGGAGCAACAAGCTACTGGTTGATGACAGGTGTCAAAAAATGACTTGATAGTCATTAAAATATGCCTTTTGCCATCGTAAATACCATGAAGACTTAAAACATGGAACACAAGAAAAATGCTACCTCATGCCATATATTGCATTTATTTCAATAAGAAATTATTGCATCTTTTGATATGCTCATCATAGCATCGATCAGGCACATTTGTTATTAACTTGTTAATTTTTCTAATTGAATAGTCCAAATCAAATAATATGTTTACCTAAGAAAACAAATTTGACTCTATATTATCCATGTTATCTGTGGCTTTATCGAGTGCAGAGAACAAAGGATAACTATCTAATTCTACCTTCCATTCTTCCTTTGACTTATCTTCACCATTGTCCTTAATAAAAGGAGGGGGATTCAAAATCCTAATGACATTAAATTTCATGGAGGCTTTTAGGATTTGCAGATGATACATGTGATGTTGCAGTAGCAACTCACCTATCTTGCGGATTTTATCATTAGTCTCCTTAAAGAGCTCAACCCATTGAGCATTGTTCTCGAGATGTTCATTAACAAGATGAATAATTGACAACATCCTACATAACCCCTTATTCATAAACTTTAGTTTGAACTCCACCTTTCTCTACGTAGGAATGACCTTGATGATAGCTTGATATATATCCCCATATGATATGAAAATTAGGACGCATATGTCTAAACTTTTTCTTAATAAAGTGCCAAGGATTGCTTAAATTTTGTGACCTTCACCTCTTTCTTTAAGGAGACATTTTCTTGTTATGCAAGAAATATGTGTCTCTCTAATTCTTCTCTCCTTTCCCTCTCTAATTTCAAATAAATCTTTTCAAGGGAGAGGTTTTAATCATCTTTTAATAGGATACCTTGTCCCGGAATAGTCTACACGACACCCTCTAGCTTCCTTATCATGCTTTGCAGATTTGTTATCAAATTATTTTTCTCTTCAACCTTTGCTTTGTTGAAAAGAGAAAAATCAACATTCAAATTGGATATTGCCTCTGAAGTAACATCTCCTAGCCTGATGTCTTGTGGATTCTCAATGGTAATTAGATTTTACCTGGTGGATACAAGGACAAGATGACAAGGGTATTATCATTTCATATAAATTTAGACCCATAACACAACCTATCCATCCCTTGATCATTGATCTTAAAATCCACATCTTTGTATCTCATTAAATTATCAAACACAATGCAAGTAGAGATGTCTACACCTTGGAGAAATAAAAAACCAACTTCTCTTAAGATTTTTCTCCCCTATTCGAAGGTCATTATTTATGGCTCTTTCCTAACCTATTGCCAAAATATATCTGATGCCTCCTTTCTCTTCTCGTCATTAGTAATATTCACCTTATTTACCAATTCCTTTCCTTTTCTATCATAAACAAACATTTTGAAATCCATATATTTGACAAATTCATCATCACTGATGAATTTCTCAACAACCTTTTTCCTCACATCTTTAGTTAAGTACTTTGCAATCTCCAAAATGTCATTATTGTCACTAGTCATGGGATGGTAGGGCTCAATTTGAGCATCTTGTAACACTTCCTCACCTTCATGCCCTACTACTGTACTTCCAATATCTTGTAAAAGAGCCAAGATGGTTGATCGTGCAGGTGAATACCTATCAAAAGGCATAACAAGCACTATACCTCCAATTCCACTAGTTGCAGGCACTTGGATAAATGCAACAAAAACTTCAGCCTCATTTAGTAACACCTTTTCCGATTGGATAAATGAATCCTATATCATTACCCTATTAAACTCATTAGGGAAAACCCCTGGGTAATTGGAAAGTTCCCTTGATCTCCTTAGCTCAACTTGTTGCGCATTTTTGTATTCTACAACCCTATTGCAACCCTCCTCATAGGAAGAGAAAATCCTCCAAAGTTCCTCCTTTTTTAGGAAAGAGTGGTGATATGATCCTAAGGTAGCGTATTTATTTGCAAAGTCATTGTATCCCTTAGGATCAAATGTTATGGCCTCTAACCCTTTAAGAAAATTATATGTGTTAAGAAATTAGATAGCCTCTGCATATCCATGCAAACTATTAATCTCAAAATATCCAATTTTGAGATGTGAAAGGGGGATTAAAGCCTTGTTATTTTCTTTGAAAATGTCAGTGGCCTCAAATAATTGCCAAATGAATTCCAAAATTGTTAATCTTCCTTAAAAACTAAAGGATAGGACATGAACCTTATCCTCAAATCCATAAACCCTAATGCATGAATATCTCTTCATTAGGTACCAATCTGCCCAATTATGATTTAACTTCCATGCATCACCCTTTTCTTTTGGCTTTAAAAACCTCATTATTTCTAGGGACATCCTGGGGGGTTTTAGAGTCTATGATCTCATGCAGTATTTGAAAAAGAACTCTTAAAAGTGTATGTATTAAGCATTTTTTTACTCACGGTCCCAAATATTGGTCCACAATTAAATAGGCTTATGGTTCCCAAACTTATCTAGAGGTTTGATATGGAGTTCACTACACATACTTTATGTTGATTTCCTTCCAATAGAAGTATATGCATCAATAATGAATACCATTTAAGATTAACCACTAACTCATTATGTTGAATTGCACATAATGGCCGATGCATTTGCTCAGCCACATACTATGTGTAATCAAATGGCCTATTGTTATGTATATTTTTGATATCACAGACCAAAATAGTATGTTCCACTCACATTTTATAATCTCCCCTATATGAAAACACCTAACACTCGACATAATAGGTCATCCGGTAGTATTTGTGAAATAATTGGGTATTGTAGGGTGGAGCCTCAAAACTTGTGAACTTGTTCAACTCACTATTAACCCTAGGCCTATGAATTGAAAACCATACCCTCCTATACATTTTGTCACATTTCTTATATTCTTCCTTGAGGGAAGCTACATTAATCTTCACTTTGCAATTTGTACCATCCTCTATGTTGAATATATTGAAAATTACATCCTTATTGATGCATAATATAACTCCTTGTTGCCTTTTAATTTGACTACTCTCAGTGTTATAAAATCTAGCTAAAACCCTAATCAGGTCTACATTGATGAAAACATTAGGGACTACCAAATTTTCTGACCCCAACCTCTAGGGGTTAGACTCTGGCTGAGAGCTCTCCAAATTGGAATGGAAATATCTAAAAATATTATGCCCTCTCTCTCCCATGTGGACTTCACTAGCCTCTATTTGCTTGTCACTCAATTTCGGGAAATATGGAGTCATTTTTGGCCTCTATGAGGAGTCAGAGAATTGGGAAATTAGTGATAACATAGGTGCCACTATTTTTTCTTCTTGGTTGTAGGAACTTTTGGGGTAGGGTTTCTAGAAGAAGACGAAGCCATAGAAATATTCTTTTACATGAGAAACCTAGTTTTAACAATTCAATTACACTACAATTTCTTCTAATAATTTACACTTCTTTAAGAAATTTGTAGAGAAGGTAATGTGCTAAACCAATGTTTAACTCATTGTTTATTAATTTGCTGGGTTAGATCGTTGCGCTAGATGCTAAAAATGGTTGCTCAAAATCGCACAATTATTTCTCTATTTTGTAATTCTAATTGACTTTATGAATTCAAGAAAAAAAACCTCCCACGTAGGCTTTCAAGCATGATTATTGTGCCATTAAATTTACATGCGTAAGAAATCAAAGATGGAATGGGAAGCAACTCTAGTTTAAACCACAACCATTAATACAAAGAAATCAATGGTACTCGACAAGATTTGAAATCCTTCCACCGAGCTCAAAGAAAATTTATCACTTCGTGCTATTATTCCACATAGTGTCATATATTATTAATGCATTTGTAATACCATGTGTTGGAATGAAATGAATGTCTCAACGATCCACTGTACCAAGTAGAGAATTGACACATCAAATGCCACACCAGACGTAGCGGTGCGTTGAAATATTTGAAATACCTTGTCATACCACTGAGTGAATGAAAAAAAAACTTGGGCCCACGACACTATCCATTCATCTTAGATAAATAATGTGGACCCACCTTTCAGCTAACTTTCCACCCACATCATTGCTCGATGACACACTGAAGGAAAAATGAACTCTCGCTGTGCCACTATGTGCCACATCACAACAAACTTCTACACATAGAGAAATCACATAGTTTCACACTAAGACCAAAGGAATATCTCAAAATGTTTTGCGTACCAACTTAGATGATATGATGTAGCTTGGTAATTCTAGGAGATAGGAGAAACATGACACCGCGCCATCGCACGAGACCTGCAACCTCTTAACCAACAAATTACACATGAGCATTTATAAAAGAGTTAAGTTGTTATGCGGGGGGGGAATACTTGGGCACAAGCCCTTAGTAAATAAAAAATGAAATAATCAACCATAATAGGGATAACCAATAGAGGATTTAAACTTTGACAAAAGGGTTGGTCAACCAACGAACTTTAACCCATGAGAATGTAACACTTAAAGAGCTTTGACCGAGTAAACAAGTTAATACAAGAATAGAAGATGGAACCAATATTTAAATCTTTTGAAGGTATAAGACACATTTTCTACAAATTCCTATCTTCAAACCCTTTGCATAAAATGGGTCTAACATGTACATGTCCACTGGTCAATTCTTTAAACAAGATTAAATTTTCTCTGCTAATATAACTTATCTTACTTGAATTTGACCTCTTCTTGAGAGGACCAATTAAACAAGTTATATAAAGAGATTATCTTCAAATGATCTGAGATATACTTGATATTCAAACCAAAATAGAATAAAACAACTTATCATGCAAGAACATAAACAATCCTTACTTGAACTAAAATCATAGGAGATTTGAATTCGTAAGAAGATGATCCACTGCCTCAAAATATTATAAGAAGCACTAGTATTGTTATTTTTTTTATACCATAATGTTTCAATATTACTGTAGACACCCTAAAATGGACAGACTTGCGACTTTACATTAAAAACACTAATTTTCATCTATTAATTAATGGTTTTTTAATCATTAATTAATCATCTATTTTCTTCTAAATTCATTCCCCAAATC
>MU225256.1:2179182-2221226 GCA_018584345.1 Thuja plicata | reverse complement strand
TCTTGTTCTTCTCAATCTGTTCAATCTCATCATTCATAGCACTTATCCATTCTTCATTATCTAGTGCAGCATTGACAGATTTTGGTTCAAACTCATAAATTAAGTAATTTGAGTTTAAAGACTTACTCCTTGTTCTTGTACCAGCTTTCTTATCTCCTATGATCTGGTCCTCTAGATGGTTCCTTCTTACATATCTTGCAAGTACAGGATAAGTGGGGACCACCAATCACAGTTTATCACTTAGCTCTACCACACATGTTCAGTTAATCATGTAAGCGCAACGTAACTACAACCATTGCTCTTATTGAAGGTGTACAATGATTAACTTCATTAGATAGAAGAAAGAGCTAGGCCCAAAGGGATGAAAGATGACACCTGGAAAGAAATCATTCGCTAAAATTATAAACAATGAAGGGGACCCATGCACTCTTAACACTATCAAGCACTTTGATTTAATCGTGAAAGTGCAATGGGATACAATTGTTGATCTTGATCAAACTGATCACAAATTAACCAATTGCTCTGAGGTTGATGGGATCCACTGACAAGTGAACACATGTCATATTTTGACTTGCTGGAGATGATGATGAAAAACCTTATCCCACCATTTGACCTTTTGACCATGCCCTTGCACACTTATCATTCTACACATGTTAAGTTTAATCACGCAAGGGAAATGTGATATAGACCATTGATTTTATCGAAGATGATCAACCTTTAATCTACCTTTGATACAAAGAAGTCAGGGATCATAGCACTGACAAAATGACACCTGGCACCATATGATTTTCCATTGAAGACACCTAGGATGAGTGGGACCACCCATTGTAGTTGTGCTCTTAATATGAGTGCCCATATTGAAATAATCATGCAAGCATGATGCAACCATGACTGTTGATCTTCAAAAAACTTCTCAATTATTAATCTTGGTAACTGACAAAGAACCATGATCACGCAAAACTAAGAAGTAAGCAGTTGGTGCCACTTGAGACATTAATTATGACACCAATTATGGTGTTTATTTAGGAGATAAGTAGTGTCAAATTTTGTACCAATTTTTTCAGATCAGTGCAAATAAACACCAAAAATAGTGCCATCCTGATAAGTAGTGTTGACTTTTTCGAAAAGTTGGAGAAAAATACACTAAAATAACTAGTAGATGCAAAAAGGGAGCTAGTCACAAGGATTTGTTGTAGAGGAATACCATCTTCTTTCTCTATTTCCACTATTCTCTTTCATTTTTTGTTGGCTCTGGTCATCCTGTGGAAAAATTGTGTTTCAATCTCCCTCTTCTAACTAAATTTCTCTGGATTTCTACATCCAGAAGCGTTCTTCCTTCTCTAGTTCTTGTTTTAAAGCTTTATCTTTTTTGTAATAATAAACACTCATTCCTCTGTTAATCACAACCTCATTAAGAGAAACTATCTCTTTCTCTATTTCATCCCTTTCACTAAGGATATTTTTGAAGTGTTGTTTTTTTCTAGATTTTTAGCTCATTTTTTACATGAATTAACTTCTTGCTTAATCTAAATAAACTTGATTTGTTTTCCACATTAACTTCATTCCACCATTCAATAATTTGAACTTTCATGTTGACATCTTTGAGCCCCATATTTTAAAATTCAAAGGGGCTTCTAGGGGCATCTTGAAGCTTGATGAGGAAGAAGATAGGGAAATTATCAGAACCTACGAATAGTAGGATGTTTACCTCCTAAGTATTTAGTTGGGAGTCCTAGTCTCCAACTAGAAAATAATAATCGACTATTTGTGCAATTATGGTGAATCCTTTCCTTCTATTTGTCCATGTGTAGGTCCCATTTCTTGGATGAAAGTCCCTGGAGAGATTTTGATCTACAAAGGCTTGGAAATGTTGTTGTATTTGTGTGAGACCACTAAGGTCTGCCCTATTTTTCTATGTTATTATGTCATTGAAAATTATTTCTCCTTTTTCATCTGCCACTCTTCTCAAAGTATCCATCAATTCTTATGAGACTTATCTTTATCTAATGGTGGATACATGTATATACACATTGATGACAAAGAAATATTCATTCTTTTGTTAGGACTTACATCTTATCATCATCCAATTTTGAGTTTATTTCATCAAATTTCCATCCACCATGAGAGTATTCTAGATAACTCCTAAAAACTTAGAGGCTCCAATAGCTCCAACAAAGCTTTCTTGTCATTGTCTCCAATTCTTCAATCTTTTTGGTGCTCTCATCAGTGCTCAATTTCATTTCTTACAATAGGACAATATCACCTTTGGCTTGGTCAATTTGGTGCTTGACCATGTGCCATTTGTTAGAGGCATTTGCGCCCCTAACATTCTAAATAAGGGCCATAATTTCTCCTTGGGAAGGGTAATTTCCTTCCCTGATCTCAATTTCCTTTTCCCTTTGGCATTGGCTACCGTTTTTGATTTGGCTTTATTTGACTTCAACCCCTTTTTCCTTTTTATTTGATGTTTTTTTTTATTTTAAAATTTGATTGTGATTTCTCTATAGTTATTTCTTCAAGGACTTCCCCTTCTTCTTCCTCACAATATCTCTCTTCTTTTGAGTCTTTATAGAGTTCTATGTCTTCCTCCGTGATGAATTATAATCCTCCTTGAGTTTCATTCTGACTTGTATCTCTTTCCTCCATTTCCAACGCTTGATGATTTTGTGTTGCTAAGTGAAACTCTTTCATATTCTCCTTTCCTTATTTAGTCCAATAATTAGGTCCATCCTTATTTTTGATTTCTTTCTTTCCTCTTTATTCCCTTGTGGTTCCACAATAACTTCTTTCTCTAGAGCCTCTTTTTATTGATTGTTTGGCTCCTCTTCCTCTTCTTTGTTGGATTGGTTCTTAAGGATTTCACAATTTGCCTTCGAATAAACTAAAGGAATTCCACAATCTTCCACAACCACCCCCTTCCAAACCTTTATGTTTGAATGGTCTCCAATGGATACTCTATGCTTCTTTTCTTCCCGATCCTTATTGCTACTAAACTTTATAATTTTTGTTTGTTGCTAGTGAGGTTTGATATTCTAATTGACCATTCTCTTTCAATTTGCATCTAGGGAAAAACATTAGGCCATCCTCTCTTTCAATATTTTGTCTCCAAACACCCCATTATGTGTAATTCAATGTTTGGTGGTAGCAGGGATAGAGCATTAAGCTGAGGCAAATTTTGACATATGTACCATAACATTTGTCTTCCAATTTTTTGTCCATTTGGATGAAGGGCCCCAAGATCTTTCCAATTTATATTAAATTTTCCTCTTCCCAATACTTTATGGACAAATTATAGAACAAAACTTGAATCATAACTACCTCCATCTCTTGTTTACACAAATCAAAATTTGAAGTCCATTCCTTCATAAAGATGCTAGTGGCATCCATTAGGTAAGTTCCTTTATTCAAAACTCTTCATGTATCCATTAGGGATGGAAATTTCACTATAAAAAAAACCATTTGGTAAATCCCTTAGTGATATGTCGATGCCCCAGATTTGGTCACACCACTTCCTAAATTTAATTAGGGTTGGCCAACCCCTGCCGCATTTGATAAAAAAACCCTACCCCCTTTAACCTCACTACTAATTTTTCTACCACATTATTATTCAAATAAACTACAACAAAAGGGTTTCTAAAACCACGGGATGTACCTTTGTTATTCATCAGGTGATACTAAGGATTCAATTTTGAATGGACCTTACCTTTTCCTTTCTAGGGTTTACTTAATTTTGGTATATTTTGGATCCCATTGATTATGAGTTTCATTGGATCTCCAATTCTTGGAGAAATCTAAATTGCTATGATCTTGCCAAAATCGTCCATACCCTTAGTTTGCTTATATGCCTTATTTCACTAGGAACTCAAAATGTTAAAGCCTTGCATTCCAAGTGTTGGATTTTAGTGAAATTTAATTATTAAAATCCTCCGTAGAAAAATTTACCCTAGCCCACTCCTTTGTGGTTCTAGGTCCTTGGATATTGTAGAAATTTTGACCATTCATGTCCCTTTCCCAATTCAAATCTGACTTCAATCTCTCCGATGACCGATAAAATCACGGTTATGGTAGTGGAAATTCCTCATTTGCTTCCTTAACCCACCATCCCAGTCTTTTTCTCATTGTTGATTAGCTCTCCTTGGATCCTAGAGGGATTCTATTTCCCACTGTTAGAATTACTCGATCCTTTCTCATTGGCAGAAAGTCTCCATACCTACGATTCACCATTCACCTACATCTTCTACATTTTTTTGCTTCCCCTAAGAGCTTGTTAATTTCTTTTTTATTACACTTCTAGAAACAAATCTTACTTCGATACACATGAATAAAATAAATAGCAAAGAAATGATGCATGAAAATCTCATCTATAAAGGTCGATATTAACCCCGAGTAATAAATCTTAATGATTGATGAATTCAATAAAATCAAGGTAATAAAATAAAAATTCTTCACATTACGAAAAAATTTAAAACAAATATTTTGTAAATTAAAAATTTATATTTCAAGACTATATTTATGTTCTTTAGCAATTTTAGATGTTATTTAATGCATAACAATTACACAATGTGACAATTGTCGTCCAACCAGACACAATAATTGTGGCTAGGGGAATAAGTTTTCCATATGATTAACTTTGTATTAACCATCATCGAGGTTTATATATATATGCATATCTTTTGGGCACACTCAATGTTGCCAATTTAGGGGAAGTTGATGACCAATACCCATCCATGTTAGTATAATAGTTGAAGCACATGTACATATATAGTATCAAACAACAAAGGGGGTTGAGACATCGTGTGGACCTCATGATTGAGTAAATATGACTTTGTCCCTCTTCGTACAAACACATCAGACATGATTATTCATAATTAATAACATAAGCATGGTAATAACTAAACACCAGTGTATACAAATATTAATACAACTATGATTCATTACATGAAGGAAACATCCTCATAAAACATCATGACATCAATTGGAAACATATTGTGAAATTAAAATCACTACTAACATTTGTATAATCCTCATATCATATATCTTCTAAACTAACATGTCATCCTAATCTGTTATAAACCATAATTATCAAATAGCCTTATTACCCAACCAGGGTCATTAGAGAAACTAGGTACCCTTCCATATACCATGACCATCATAACATCAATTATATAATCATAAAATATAAATACAGTACACTATTATATCAGTATGACAATTATGCTTACCTCATCCTCCATCCAAACCAAGGTCTAGAGTTACATTACCATCATACGAAGATGAGGTTGGGGTGGTACTACATCATTGTTTATGAGTATCATTGGATCTCCAATTCTTGGAGGAGTCTGCATTTGTACAATTTTTCCAAATCCATCCATACCCTCAGTTTTCTTTTATGCCTTGTTTCACTAGGAACTCAAAATGTTAGCTCCTTGCATTCCAAGTACTAGATTTTGGTAAAATTTGATTATTAAAATCCTTCATGGAACAATTTTCCCCAATCTGCTCCTTTTTGGTTCTCGGTCCTTGGATATTGTGGAAACATTGACCATTCTTGTCACTTGCCTAATCCAAATCCGACTTCAATCTCTCAGATGGCCGATAAAATCATGGTTATGGTAGTGGAAATTCCTCATCTACTTCCTCAGCCCACCATCCCAGTCTTTCTCTCATTGTTGATTAACTCTCCTTGGCTCCCAGAGGGATTGTATTTTCCCCTATTAGAACTGCTCGATCCTTGCTCATTGGTGGAAAGTCTCCATACCTAAGATTCACCATTCACCTGCTTCTTCTACATTTTTTTGCTCCCCCTAAGAGCTTGTTTATTTATTTATTTATTACACTTCTAGATACAAATATTACTTCGATACACATGAATGAAATAAATAGCAAAGAAGTGATGCATGACAAACTCATCTACAAAGGTCAATATCAACCATGAGTAATAAATGTCAATGATTCACGAATTCAAAATCAAATCAAGGTAATAAAACAAATATTCTTCACATTACGAACAAATTTAAAACAAATATTTTATAAATTAAAATTTTATATTTCAATACTATATTTTTGTTCTTCACCAATTTTAGATGTTATTTAATACATAACAATAATATAAATTACATATTATTTTATGTTACTTTCTCAATTATATGAATTCATCACACATGGAAATATACATATTACACTTTTTTCTCTCCTCTAATTATATAATACTTGTTCTTCGAGAACCAACTAAATGATGTTCAATATTCCCAATTCTATACTCAACAAAAGTATTCAAAATATCAATAAGCATAACATCCAAGATTGTTATGCTAAGGTGATAACAAAGCATTTTTAAAAAATCACCCTGCAACTTTCCTAGCAGCTTTCCCGCCGATTTTGACTTTTCGAATGTTGGCTTCAGCCTCTGCTCTACCGGGGAATCCAGGGAGCACGAAGGTTCTCTGTCCTAACCTATTCATGGTGTTGTCCTGTAGGGATGGCAGGGACTGTTGTTATGACTCCAAAGTTGTGGATGCGTCGGTGGTCTCAGTGTTGGATGATTCCTCTCGCTCGTAGATTCTGGATGGTGGGGAATTTCTATTGTCTAGCCCCAAGTTAGTGGGGGAGGACAAAGAGAGCTTGCTGGGGGGTGGAAAAAGGTAGTGTTGGGAAAAGGGTCTCCTGACACCCCTGATACTCCTGAATGCTCGGTAGGAGAGTTTGGCCTAGAGATTTTTGTCCCCGATGGTGTGGTTGAAGGCATTTCTACCTCTCTCCATCTTGCTCTTGTGGGGAGGTTTGTCGCTTTCAGGCCCACCATAGATATGGTGCGCAGGTGGTGTACTACCAGATGGAAAGGTAAAGGGTCCCTTTCAGTATTGGCAATGCTAGGGGGGCTGTTCCTTTTTAGATTTAACGCTGAGGCGGACTATACTTTTGTCTCCATAGGAAGCTGGTGCTATGGGAAGCATGCTCTACTCATGGCTAAATGGAAGCCAGGTTTCAACCCAGATGTGGAGCTTCATAAAGTTGCACTAGTGTGGGTCCGCTCCCAGGACTTCCCCTGGAATTTTTGGATGAAAAGGTGCTTCGGTGGATTGGGAACTCATTTGGGAATTACGTGGTAGCGGACAATGTTACTGTACAAAAAACTAGGCTGATATTCACAAGATTCTGTGTTAATGTTACTATGAATAATCCCCTCCCTAACTTTGTGATGCTAAAATCCAAATGGGGAAATTGGAATTAGGCCATTGTGTATGAAAATGCCAATATCCATTGCCAGAAGTGCGGTAAACATGGTCATGTGGTGACGGACTATAAGGGAACCCCTAAGATTGAGGATCAAACTCCTGAGCGTACCTCTTCATTGTTTGTGAATGAGGCGGGTGTTTTGGGGGATCGGGCAGGAGGAACAAAGGTATCTAAGGAGGCCCAAGAAAACCTAGAAGGGGATACCTCTCTTGCAGTAGGGGAGGAGAAGAAAGGAAAAGGCAAGGATAATGAGGCTGAGAAGGAAGATGCTCTAGAAGGAGAGTTTGTTGAGGTCCTAAAGGACATTTCCAACTCTTATAGGGAAAGCCCAAGTGGTGAGGAAACAAGGAAGATAATAGCAAGGTGAGTAAGGCATATGGGTCTGAAAGCAAGAAGACTAAAGGGGAAGTTGGCGAAGAGTGCAGTTTAAATGGCTGGGGGGAGATTTTTTCCCCCAACCAAAATTGGGTGGGAAATGAAATGGAAAAATTGAGGTCGACTCCTTCGTTGCCATCGACCAGTGTTTTGGACTAGTCAGAACCTAGAAGGAAAACTAGAGGAAAGAAGGGGGATGAGGGTATTGATATTAAAAAAAAGGCAGACGTGGGAAATAAAGCCAAAGTTGGTCACCCAACGACGAGAGCGGTAAGAGCTAAAGAAGCAGCAATGGCTATTTATAGTGGGCGGAAATTAACCCTAGAAGACTCCCAAAAAGTAAAAGATGAAGTTCCTCTCATGGAACATAAGGGGCATGAATAGACCTCAGAAACAGTACACTCTGAAGAAGTATATCCTTGAGTTTAAGTTCAATGTGGTTCTTATTCAGGAGGTTAAGATGCAGTATCAAAACTTTGCTCTTCTGGTTGACAAAATATGGCCGGGTGCGACCTTTCTGTATAGTGAAGTTGATGGAGCCTCTGGTGGAGTGGCTACTCTCTATAACCCTTGTAAGTTATCTGGGAATGCTGTGGAGTTTTCTCATAACTTCCTTGCTATGTTGTTTACTTGGAATAATGTCTCCTGGTACATGTATAATATTTATGCTCCTAATGTTAGAAGTGACCGTGGTAGAATCTGGGGAGAAATTACTAACCTCATTGCAGCTGATCAATGTCATCCCATCATGTGTGTGGGTGATTTTAATTCTCCCCTATATTTGTTTGAGAAAATGGGGGGCACCCAAGATTATTCAGATAGTATGCATGAGTTGGCAGACTTTATGAGGAATAATGATTTGGTTGATATTGATCTGTAGGGGATGGGGTTTACTTGGCCCAACAATAAAAAAGGGAGGCATCTTATTCAGGTTAGACTGGACAGATGGATGTTATCGGGTGGGTGGGATATTGCTCCTTTGATCAACCTTTCTCACCTTACGAGGATGGTCTCTAATCACTCCCCCTTGATTCTTGACTGGGAGGAAAGGAAAGGGAGTGGGCCTCGTCCTTTTCGCTATGAAATCATGTGGCACTCCCACCCTGAATTCGAGGACTGTATTAAAAGATGGTGGAATACTCCTATTAGGGGAACGACTATGTACAAAATCTCTAAAAAATTGAAAGTTATCAAACGGGAGGCCCAAAGGTGGAGTAAGTCCAAATTCAGGGACATTTTTCAATGCAAAAAAGATATTGAGGAGAAAATCAAGCACCTCCAGGGGGATATGGCCTTGGGTGTCTCCTCCTGGCATGATCATTTTGAGGAGGAAGGATGGCAGAGGAAATGGAAAGAAAACCTTAAGAGGGAGGAAATTTACTGGAAGCAAAGGTCGCGTGTCCAATGGCTTAAGGAAGGTGACCAGAACTTAGCCTTCTTCCACAGGTCTGCCTCCATTCATAAAAGAAGGAACACCATTAAATATTTAGTTGTTGACGGGGTTCAACTGTCGGAGGAAGATGACATTGGCAATCATGCTGTGGAGTCCTTTCATGATACTTTCAGAAGCCCGTCTCGGAGAGGGATGAATATTGAAACGGACATTCTTCTGGAGGTTATCCTGACTATTATTAATGAGGAGGATAATAGAGAACTTTTGTTCCAAGTCTCTGTGGAGGAAGTAAAAAATGCAGTTTTCTCTATGGGAGCTTATAAATTGCCTAGATCGGATGGTTTTCCTCTGGCTTTCTTCCAACACTTTTGGGAGATTATTAAATATGATCTTATTCACGCAGCTCATGATTTTGTTAGAACTAGTAACATCCTAAAAAAAATCAACAAAACCTATATTGTCCTGGTTCCTAAAGTTCAGGATCCTAAGTGCATGAGTGACTTCCACCCCATAAGCCTCTGTAATACTACCTATAAAATCCTTTCAAAAATCATCAGCAACAAAATCAAACCCCTACTTGGAAAAATCATTAATCCCAACCAGAAGGGGCTTGTGTTGGGAAGACAAATTATAGACGCGATCATCACTACACATGAAATCGTCCATTCTATGGACAGAGGGAAGAATGTTGGTATGGCCTTAAAGTTGGATATTTCTAAGGCGCATGAAAAGGTTCTCTGGGACTTTTTGTATGGGGTGCTTAGGAAATTTGGATTTCATGATAAATTCATTAAAATTATAAAGGTGGCGGTGGAAATGGTTGACTTTGTTGTTCTGGTAAATGGCACATCCTAGGGGTCTTTTAAACTGGAGAGGGGTTTACGTCAAGGGGACTCGCTTTCCCCCTATCTATTCCTGTTGGTTACAGAGGTGCTGGCTCAGAACCTATTGAGGTTGGAAGGAGTTGGATCAATTACTGGTTTCAAACCGGCCTCCACTCTTCCTTCAAAAGTTATACAACAGTTTGTGGATGATACGTTCCTTTTTGGGAAATCCTATATTAGAGAAGCCAGAGAATGGAAAACTCTCTTGAACTCTTATGCGGTGACATCTGGTCAAGTGATCAACTACAGTAAATGTAAATTTTATTTCTTCAATACTAAATAGAGGATGCAACTAAAAATTGTGGAATGTCTTGGTTGTAAGGGAGCTGTGCTCCCGAATACCTACCTCAGGCTCCCACTCACAGTGAAGGAGGTTTTAGATTAATTTTGGAACTCCATTTTGGAAAAAATGCATAAAAAACTGGCTGGGTGGAAAGGGAAGGTTCTTAGCAATGTGGGGAAACTTCAATTGCTGTCCGTGGCCCTCCAAGGAATACTTGTTTACTTCCTTTCTCTTTTTAAAATAAATGACAGAACGACTAAGAAAATGGAAAAAATTTAGAGGAACTTTCTGTGGTCGAGGATGGAGGAAAAGGCTAGAATGAACTTGGTCAGCTGGGATACGGTTTGTCAACCGAAGTTGTTAGGCAGGCTGGGAGTTAGTAAGATCAAGGGCCTAAATAAGGCTTCGATAACTAAATTGGGCTGGCAGCTTTTTAGAGGAACTTCTGGATGGAGGAGAATTATGAAGGCCAAATATTTTAATAATGACCAATTCCCTTATGGTCACAATTTCCCCTTAGGTTCTAAAATCTAGAATTTTATTGCTAGAAGTAAAGGGAATCTTTTTAAGGGATTGAAATGGTTGGTGGGAGATGGTTCTCAGATTTACTTCTGGGAGGACTGGTGGGTGGGTGATAAACCCCTTGGATGGGATAAGTTTGTGCTTATCAGGGATAAAATGACTTCTCATTTTGGAAGTAAAGTCAGTGATTACATTTCTCGTGAGAGGAAATGGAAAATTTTGGCTGATGCTTACTTGGATCAGGCTCATGTTCCTCCCTACATCTTTGAGATCCAAAAACTTCTTGATGGCATCAGGATCCCTATCTCCCATGTTGCGGACAAGGCTATATGGCGTTATAACAAGTCGGGGGAGATCATGGTGAAATCTACATATTTAATCAATTTAAAGGTTGTGGCCGATGAGAAGAGTTGAGGAAAGGTGTGGATTCCCCAATTGATCCCTAAGATCAATTTCTTCTGGTGGAAAGCTTTGCATGGTAAAATTCTTACATTGGATAACCTCCAGAAGCGGGGAGTTTAGTTGGTTAATAGATGCATTTTGTGTAAAATCAAGCTGAGTCTATCAACCACCTCCTTATACATTGTCCCTATGCGACCCTGGTTTGGTCCAAAATGATGAACATATTACGACTGGAATGGGTTTTTATGGAGAATTTGGATCGATTTGTTTGCAACTGGGGACACTTCAGGGAGCATCCACTTATTAACCTCATTTGGAGATTGTTACCCCCACATGTTTGTTGGAGCCTTTGGAAGGAAATAAATAATCGAGTGTTTAGAGGGGAGGAAAATGATGATGAAGGGACGATGAGAAAGGTTGTGAATATGCTGAAGGAAAACCTTGACACCTGTCATTGGAAAATTCCTCCTTTCCCCCCCAAGGAGTTGGATTGTATGTTGGCTAAGGAATGGCAGTTGCCTCCCTCATTCTATGCTTTTGATTGTTCTAAGGCTGTGGCAAGGCGAAATACCAAGTGGTCCCCCCGGAGGAAAACTTCACCAAATTGAATTTCGACGGGGCTGCCTCTAAAGGTATTGTTGTTGGAGGAGGTATTTTCAGAGACCAAAGTGGAAATATGATCATCGCTTACATGATTCATCTTGGGACTGGGTCTAATAATGTGGCATAAATCTCTGCCCTTTTTTGGGGCTTGAAGGTGGCAGTTGCTTCGGGGATCAAAAGGTTGATCATCGAGGGTGACTCTAAAATTGTGATTGAGATGGTCAAGGGAAACTACAGAGCTGGCTGGAGTACGTCCAATCTGCTGCAGGATATCTGGTCACTGCTCCCTAGGTTCGATGATTTTAAACTGCAACACATTTTCAGAGAGGGCAATGTTGTGGCTGACACGTTGGCGGCCACGGGTCTTGATCTGCAAGGCATGAGGTGTTGGAGGAATTTGAATTCCCTTTCTAAGAAAACTGCTTTGCTTGTGGAAAAAGAAAGCAAATTTAATAATGAAGTACGAGGACAAATATGATTGGACAGGAAAGGCGACGGGTAAGTTTACGAGGAGCTGCGAGTATTCAAATTTTAAAACCGCTATGGGGAAGGAAATAAATAATAATAGCATGCTAAAAAGATGGGCTTTTAATGCCTATTTTGGAAAAAGCACAAGCAAATTCAAAAAAAGCGCTGACGTGGGGATTGGTATGCATCTTGGAAAGCCTGATAAGATGGACGAGTTTAATTGGAAAATTAAATCAAGGATTTGCAATCAAATCCTGTCATGCGATGGCGTTGCTCTCATTTCGGCCAACCATGTGATATGTACATGCTCACAACTCATTAAGACTTCAGATATTAATCCTAACTGGTTATCCGTCCTTTACAGCACCGTTCTTTCTTGCCGGGTGTTCTGTGTTTTTCTCTGGGCTCTGGTGAAGACTATTCTGGGTGGTGGTTTGAAGGGTGGGATGTCTCTGGAGACTCAGGAGGAGGAGCACTCTGAGTATAGTTCAGAAATGGGTGGCGACATGGTACATGTACATGGTACGTGTTGAACCATCTAAAATTGAGGATGGGTTACTCAAAAACCCTTGCGATGTTACCTACTTGAAGGAGGGTGGTTTCTTTCCCTTCATGGAAGCCATGGAAGGCAACGATGAACTCGTCTCTATGCAGCTGGTCAACTCCTGAATGGATCATAAGGTAACCATTAATGGCATTACTTTTGAGATAAATGAAGAGGTCATTGCCCAAGCTACGAGGCTCTCTACTGAGGGGAAAAATGGAAAAAGGTAACGAAGAGTAGGGATGACTCTAGTATGAAGAGATGCTTTAAGAAATTGGAGGTCCCGGTCCGTATTCATGGGGGATTCAAACGGGAGGCGCTGCTAGACCCATGAAATGAGGTATGTCTCATACTGATGAAATATATTACTTTGGAATACCATTTTGGCACTTGCTATAATTACCATTTCCCGCTACTCAACCACTTCCATTGTAATGACACCATTTCCTTCCCCTTTTACCTGCTTCACTCCCTCGAGGCTACGGTCATGGATGTTAGGGAAAAAAAGAAGGCTAGGCAAAACTACAACATTCTCCACCAGGGCTTGATTTTACGCCTCTACAACTTTCACCTTGCTTTATGCCCCCCAAGGATTGTCACTTTACAAGATATTAACTCTCTATCTGATAATGCTCCTAGAGAGTTAATGGTATCCCACTCTAACCCCACTTCTTCCTCCAAAACCCCTATGAAATCCAAGAAAGATAAAGCAGGACTGGCGGGTGGAGCCCAAATTATTAGATTTTGAGGATGAGGAGGATGAAAACAAAAGTAGGCAGAGGTCCCACAAAATCGCCACCAATACTCGATACAAGCATAAAGCTGTCAGGAAGTGGTGCCTTGAAGAAGATGAGGAAGAGGAAGACTCAAAGGAGGAGGAAGAAAGGAAGAAGGATACCAGTGGGGATAATAAGAAAGGGAAGAAAATTAAGGAGGAGAGCGAATATGAAAAAAAGAAAAATGTCTCCCAAGCTTTGGATGGGACTGAGAAGAGCCACGATTCATCCCAAATCTTTGCTAGTTTCATTCTTCGCACCATTGATTTATCTAAGAAGAAGTTGTTTAAGGGCAAGAACTCAGACTCGCCACTTACTACTACCTCACCACCTAGCCCCCAGGAGGAGACATATCTTATAGGATATTGGTGGTAACAAGGAGGAGGCTCGGAGGGAAGCAAGGTGGAAGCTGAGAGAAAGATTGAAGCTGTGGGTGACCTTTTTCAATTGCAGAAGGATGTTAAACGACTGCAGACCTCCTTCCTGGATTATGTCTCCAAAAAGGATCTTCGGGAGGTCAAGGAGGAGATCAAAAAATTAGGGGAAAGCTTCAACATGGTTGCTGGGTTTGCGGTTAAAGTCATGCACTCGACGACAACGACGCTCCAGCTGTTGCATATGGAAAGAGCGGTTACCCCGGGGGAGGCTCAGAAGGATGAAAATCTCTTCCAATTCCTTGCGGAAGATTGGCTCAAGCTGTTGCTTAGTGGAGGGGGTAATAACCCCAAGTAGTTTTCTTCCTTTTGATGCTTGGTTTTTTTGGCTAGATCCGTTGGTTGGCCATTGTGGGCCTTTTTGCGTATTTGTTTAACTATAGTAACTATTTTTCTGTTTCTTGCTACTCTATTGTTAGTTTAAACTTTGCTATTACTAACTTTCACAGATTGGTTACCAACTTTGTGGTGAAGTTGGGGTCTGTTAGTGTTAACAGGCTGGTTACCAGCTCCAAGGTGGAGTTGGGGCATGTTGTTTTTAGTCTTTGGTTTTTAGTTTTAAAAAAAGGGATAGGCTGAGGGTTTGCTGACTCTGGTGGTGTGCTGATAGTCTGCACTTCTCGTGCTGGCTGTTTTTTCTTTGGGTCAGCCCCCTTGTTTTGGCTACTTTTTTTAATAAAAAAACATCCAAGATTGCTACAATAGCATCTCAAGACACGATATCTAGTATTCTATAAAGGCCTATAATTGATATTCATTCCAAATCTATAAATGATTAATGAAAATTAATGCACATTTCTTTATTTTCAGTTATACATCTCCCTTTAAATTTATAACACATTGTATATAAATGACTAGAACAATTAGAGAACACTTGATTATAAATATTATATATATTTTAATTAATAGTTATTTAATAAAAGTAAAAATATTATAGATAAAAAATCAAAAAGAAACTTTGTATTAAATACTATAATTATATATATATATATATATATATATAATTATAATAATAATAATAATAATAATAATAATAATTTTTTTAAATAAATAATAGTTATATATTATCAATAATTAAAATTTTTAATGAAAATAAATGTTTTTATATATATATAAAATATAATATAATATAATATAGTAAATTTTTTAAATATATATAGTTATACATTATAAATAATTGAATTTTTTAATGAAAATAAATGTTTACATTATAAAATATAAAATATAGTATCTATGTTAAAAATATTACAAAACTATGTTAAAAATTATATCATTTATTTAATTCATAAACAAATATTTAAACATTAGAAATATTCTAACAGCAAAAAATAGTGACTTAGAGATTGGTTGATTGCCCCAAAACTAATTAACAATTGTGCAAAATGCAATATATAGCCTACGGTAAGTACAATAATAGAATCCATATTATAAACTCTAAAGAATGCTTAGCTAAAAATCTTCTACAATAAATATATATATATTTGAAAACCACTAACTCGCGCAGAAGTTTTTGTTTGATATATTGCGAAGTGAATATGAGCCTCCATCAAAGGGTATACCGGGCAGTGGATTCATTCGACAAACTTGGATTGTATGCACACGGTCTCGTACGTTCAAATATGCAGTCAAATGTTAGCTCAATTTATTTAGTTATGAAATGTTGAAGTAGTTCCGTGCACAACAAAAATTGTTTAATAGATCGAGTTCTGTCTTACGTTACTATTTTCTGCGAAGATTGTCCTCTGGCAAAATGGCAATGTTGACTACAACTACACTTCACTCTTCATCCATAAGTAAGAAATGCATCTGTCCTTCTGTGAATTCTTGCTTGAAGCTATTTTCTTCCAATATTTCGCAAAAATACTTGCATTTCTTTCAAAAAAATGCATTTACACCACTTTTATCTTCTTCCCAAAACCTGAGAAAATCTGTGTACCCTGCATTGTCAAATCCCCCAAGGGCAATAGGAACATCTCAACCCTCTGATGCTCCTGAGCAAAGGGTTTTTCATGGAGAATGTTTTGTAGTATTCGACAACATAGACACTGACCAAATCATCCCAGCAGAGTACTTAACCCTAGTTCCCTCCAAACCAGAGGAATATGAAAAACTGGGCAGTTATGCCATGATCGGGCTTCCTGATGATAAGTATAAGAAGAAATTCATTGAGAAGGGCCAGTCTAAGACGAAATATCCTATTGTTATTGCTGGAGACAATTTTGGATGTGGGTCTTCGAGGGAACATGCGCCTGTGGCACTTGGGGCAGCAGGGGTGAAAACTGTTTTGGCAGAGTCCTATGCTAGAATATTCTTCAGGAATTGTGTGGCTACTGGTGAGGTGTACCCAGTGGAGACTGAGTGCAGGATTTGTGATGAATGTGAGACTGGTCACATTGTCACTGTGGAGATTGACGGAAATAAGCTTATCAACCATACCACCGGAAAGGAGTACGCTTTGAAGCCTATTGGTGATGCTGGGCCTGTGATTGAGGCTGGTGGAATTTTCGCATATGCAAGAAAGACTGGGATGATTGCTAGTTCTCCATCAGCTTGAACTGGGTGTGGCTGGTAAGGAGCAAACGTTCTTAAATGCAATTTGAAACTCTTTGTGCTTTAGATTGTTTGAGAACTGTTGGTTCAAGCATTTGACTTTTGATCTTTCTGTGTGGGAAATTTTAAATCTCACATGACAAGCTAAGAAACTCTCAAACAGATATTGGTGTGTCAGAATATCCTGAAACTTTCAGTGTTTTATATTTAAAGTAAAATTAAATAATCTGTTAAAAAGTGAATTATGGATCTGATTATTAGCAGTGGTACGGAGAAAGTAATTTATTTATTTATCTAATATTTATATAATTTCAGGTGCTTGAACCTTCTGTCTAAAAAAAGAAAATATTTGTTTTGTATTTATGGATCTAGAGCAGTTTTCATTGAGTCTCCAACTCTGCTAGACAATGCTGAAAGGAAGCATAACCCAATGCCATGAATGCAATTACAGGAATTCCAATGAACACAATCCTTCTAGAAGAAAACCCTAACTATTCTATTGCTTGAGCTTACAAGCAGTTGAATACAACACATTGCTTTCCTTGGAAGATAGTTAAACTTCCAACAGAATTGTGAACCAACTCAGATGAATTGTGAATTAACTCAGATGAATACAACACAAATAGCTTTACCAAAAAACCGACATTGGATCTGGTGCTGATGAATTATGAATGGGTTAGAAAGTCTGGGTTTAGTACACAAACTCCAGAAATTATTATTACTGCCAGTTATTTGACACTCACAAATAGAAATTGTGTGGATGTGCGTCAAACTGTCACTGCTTTATAGATGAGCCAAACCAGAGCCAAACCAGAGCCTGAGCGTTGAGTGCCTCCAATATGTAGAATATAATTGAGTAAAATTTGATAGAAACAGATTGAGGAGGTAGCTTTCATGTTAGAAATGTGACTTGTCCCGTCTGATTTTCCATGGGGCATATTTAACAACCAAGATACAATTTCAGTTCGCCATTTTCTATCTATGGAGGGAAGGGGTTAATTCCTTTGCCCCTCCTCAATATCACTCAAAGAATTGAGGCTACCCTTTCTTTAGCCATGCATTTTAAATTTAACAACCGAGATGCAATTTCAGTTTTCCATTTTGCATCTATATATGGAGGTAAGGGTTAATTCCTTTGACCCCTCCTCAATATCACTCAAAGAATTGAGGCCACCGTTGCTTTAGCCATATTTTGCATATGTCTATTTGGGTAGCCACAACTACTGGCAAACAAATACATTTCCAATTATCTGATTTCTGGGACGTTATAACTGCAGCAGAAAATATCTTCTTGCATTTATTGGAATGTTGGCTTGCTTCTGGTCTATTGACATGTGCATCTGGGAAGTCATAATAGTACATATGACAGAGGTATGCTTTCAACTATTTTTAATGGATTGCCAGACCCCTTTCCAAAGCTCCCGTTTTGACATACTCTAAGATTAAGCTGCCAGCTGAATTTTTCTCTACACTTGCCAGTTGCATTTGCTTAATATATCTCCAATCGCTTCAGCAAAACTCATTTTTTGCATTTCCAATAATGATTGCAGGTACTTTCAGTCAATCAATTCATGTGCCTTCTCTATAACTACATACTTTACACAAACGTTGAACAGGGTATTAGATTGAAAGGGTTATACTACCATCAGAGGTGAAGCTTATGTTTGCTGCTAAAGAAAGTTCCTCCTCACCCCTTGGAGCTGTTGCAACCTGCAACCTGCTATCAACCATATAGACTCTCAGTGATCTCTTCCACAATGAGCAGCTGCTAACTGCACCATCTTCGTGAAGCTATGATAGATCTCCTGTTTGCCTTGTGACATTTGCCACAGATGGCTTACAGTGCAGCCTTGCAGGCATTGGGCCCTTAAAGAATTGCTCGAACTGAATACATGAGCACTCTCTTCTCGACCACTTTCATCATTCTATGCAGCCACAGCCATGACCATATGACATAAATCTTCTCAGAAGCAATGACAAAACCTCCAAACAGAGAAACAATTCCAAACTAAAGAAGAGCTTGAATATTGTAACGTCCCCTTTTCGAAATAGGATTTAATAATAAATAATAAAATTAAAATATGAAATAATAAAAATATAATATAATATAATAAAAATATAATTAAGTTTTATGAATGGTCAAAAGGCATGAAATGAAGAGTTGTGACTCCCCCAAACATGAGATATAAAAGGGAGA
The DNA here is from genome assembly GCA_018584345.1 of Thuja plicata. Taxonomy (NCBI): domain Eukaryota; kingdom Viridiplantae; phylum Streptophyta; class Pinopsida; order Cupressales; family Cupressaceae; genus Thuja; species Thuja plicata. The sequence continues at coordinate 2,202,559 of MU225256.1, read as the reverse complement.
AGAGTTCATTAGAAAGGGGATAGGGAGGAAGGAAGAAAGAATGGAGTATGTGAAAATCAAGAAAGTGTTTATAGAAGAAAATATGGAATGGGAAGAAAATAAGGAAGTGACTTCTTCAGAAGGTAAAAATTATGAAAATTATGCTGGTCCCTTCTTCTCAGGGTTTTTGGGGTTCCCATTACCTTCCATTTTGTAGTTGTTTCGTCCTTTCTTGTCCCTCTTGAAATAAGAATTATTCCCTTTGAATCCCTTCCTTTTGAAAGTTTGAGAATTTTGCTTTCAACCAAATTTCTTCTTCCATCTATCTCTGGCTGCATCATCGTCTTTGACCTTCTACTCTTGTCGGACTGCTCTCTTATATGCTTCATCTATGGTGCGAGGTACTAAAAAACATCTATAGGTCCTCCAATGTGATGATTGAGCCCCATGATAAATTTTTCATACACGGAAATTCTCATCTGCCTGATACTGAGGAACATACTTTAGAAGTCTAGTAAAATTTTCCCAGTATTTGTGAAATGGCATACTTCCTTTCTTCAGGTCTTCAAACTCTTTCAGCTTTCGATCATAAAAGAGTTGGGGTAACCATCTTTGTCTAAAAATCTTAACAAACTGCTCCCACATGACTTTGGTTATTTTCAGTTTGAGTTCCATTCCCTTGTTTTCCCACCAAGTAGCTGCTTCTCCAGCCAGCTGGAAGGCTCCCCATGCGACCTTGGATTTTTTGGAATAGTGTCGAATTTTGAAGTACTTTTCCATCTTAGTAAGCCATTCTTTTGCGGCATCTTCAGACATTGATCCCAAAAACTTAGGGGGTTTTACTTTTCTCTTATCTGAAAATAGTTCCTTAGCTAGTTGACAATGTTCCTCAATTTCATCTAAATCTTTAGAGAATTCCCTATGATGCTCACTTTGACGGGTATGCGCTGAATTGTGGGTCCTAAGCCTCAATTGAGACGCTTGCTCATCTTCCATGGACTTAAGGGGTTCGCCTACCTTTCTTTCCAAGTTAAGGATTTGGTTCTGGGTGTCAACCATCATCTTAAGAAGTTGGTCCAATTTTACTAAAGGATTATTGGTGTCTTTGTTTTCCCTCAGAGGGTTCAATGAGTTTTCCATTGTTTTCAATTAATCACCTGACATTAACATGAATTTTTATTTATTATTAACTTCCTATTATTAAATCATTATTCCATTTATTTATTGAGTACAACAAGGAAAGGAAAATAAGGCATATAGATAGAAACAAACAAAATTCCTTTATTGATCTCAACATATGTTGAATAAATCAATTTTATTTAAATGATTACAAAATTGCTCAAAAGTGCTCGCTTCACGAGTCACCATAGTCTGTGATAGGTTCTTCCTGCCTAATAAAGTTAGAAGGTATAAGGCGATATCCCAGGGTAGGCACTCTATAACCTGAGGGCTTGTTAGAGCCCACACTCTCAACTGGAGGTTCTTCAGTCTTGGCTATCTTAGAATTTTTTACTGAATTCTCCGAGTTTTCCTTGTCCGAAGACGATCATCTACCTATGAAAGCGACGAGTATAATGAGCTAAGATCTCATGATCTCCCAAGGGTGCCACTCTAGAAAGATCGTATTTGGTGCGAACCATCCATAATTTGCACTATAGTGGGGTCTCGCACTCTCTTTTGAGGTGTGCGTCAAATCAACATCCCGCAAATCATCGACGACGTTTCTCAGTTTACTAAGTGTGAATGGGGTGAGCGTCCAAGTCCAATGTAGAACCCAGTCGCTCTGATACCATGTGTAACAACTGAACCCATCTAACATAATAATTATGAAAATAAAAATTTTCTTGCAAGAAAAGTAAATGGCAATGAAACTGAAATAACTAACATACATTTTCCTATGAACATGAAAAGTAAGTTACAAATAACTATCCAAAATAAGTTACCAACTGCTTTCACATGAAGCTGAAATTAACTTTCCCAATTGTTTTCAAGGAAATAAAACATTTAAGAAACATAGATATTGTTTTAATAGATTTAAATTGACAAGATTAGAACTTGTACATGCTGCTCTTTTCAATTGTTCCTTCCTTGAAATATATCCATCATGGGTGAAAGAGTATCATTAGGGATTTTAACCACCCAACCACGAATCTTTCAACCATGACTATTCGTCACCTGTACAACTTCCAGTGGAAGTAGCCTAGCCCTTCCCAGGAGTATACGAGCATGGTTTCCATTTTCTTGTCATCCAAGACTTGGTGTAGAACACACAACCGTTATAGCCAGACATCCTTACCTACTAGTTGACCTTCCTAGCTAGACGTTGTACTACTGGTCCTAGTGACTGACATACACTACCTATAGCATAGTACCACCTTGGCCAATGTTTTAATCATTCCTTGTGCAGCCAATGCCACCACCAGACTCATTCCATGGACCTCCTGGTCTGATAAATTAGATATCTACATCCTGATGGCATTAACTTTCCCGGGTATCACATGTTACAACAAATACACACTTCCCATCCAGGGCTGTATCATGACTGGTTTAGTTCCCAAAATTGGTCAAAAGGAGGTTAGTTCAAACAAATTCTTATTTTAAAACCACTTGATTTTGAGCCAGTGTTCCACGGGGATGTGCCCCCCCCCAAACTCGGGCGTTCTCGGAATGGGGATGTTATCCCCAAGTCCTCAGCTATGCCGCCCATCAACCACCGCTCACCGTTAGGACACAGGGATGTCGCGGTGTCCCCGGGACGTCAAAGGGGACGTCTGAGCATCCCGATGACGCTTGGGCATCCCCCGTCGGCAGACACTTTTTGGCACGAGTTTTTCAAAAGAAAAACATATTTTTTATTTCGTTTTTGGTTCTATTCGAACCCTAAGTGAATGTGGGGCTCATCTAAGGCCTTCCAAGCCTACAAAAGGCCCTCCAAGCTTCATTTTAATTCACATTGTCATTTCTAATTGTTTGCTATAGCAAGAAGGGTGAAGAGCTTAGAAAAGAGTGATTGGAGCAGTGAAAGGGCTGATTGCAAGTAAAAGATGTGTGAGAAGGAGCAAGAAGAAAAAGTGGAGAAAGATTTTTCACCTTGTTGGAGAGATTTTTCAAGCACAAGGTAGGGTTTTTAATTTTATTTTCTGATTTTCAATGTTATTTTGTTTCTTGTTGTTTCATTTTCTAAATTAATTTAGATTTTGTTATACAATTTGAAATTTGTTTAAAAATTTAAAATATTGAGTTCTAATTTTTTTTCAATTTTAAAGTACGGCCTAGACTGAAACTATGTGCTTATTGAATTGTTTTCATTTTGTGAAATGCAATGTCAAAATGAGCTCCCATAGTCATGATATGAGTGAGGATGAGATGGAAATTCATTCTCATAGTGCAAGCCAATCAAAATATGAACTTGAGCATGAGGATGAGCCCGATGAGGGGGGTGAGCATAGGCCAAATCCGGAAGGGCAAACTAGTTCCATGGCTAGTGCACCACTTGCTACTGATTGCCCCTCCCAGCTTTTGGCAAAGTGGGCTAAGGGTCCATATGATCCCAAATCTCCTCTCAGACAATTTGCAAGAAGAATAACAACCCCAACGCCAATAGGTGGCGACACGAGGAAATGAAAATGCAACATTTGTGGTACAAAATAGTTTGGGAGCATCACTAGAGTTAATACACATCCTCTTTTGGCCAGGAAAAGGTGTGGGAACATGTGAATTTTTGAAGCTGTCTAAAAATCTGCATTACAAAATTGAGTTCAACAAGCTTTGGGGTGTTTAGATGACATTGGAGTTCCAATGCCTACTACCTTGTCTGGTAGGCAACATATTCAGATTATTTAGTAGATTTGGGGGAAGCAAATGCAAGGGCAACCACATATTTTTACTCATACATTGCATTAGAGAGAAGGAACAATGCCAGGGTCAGCCTCGAGACCTTCATCCACTCATAGTGTTGTGACTGAATCACAACAGGGCAAGGGGAAACACAAGATGCAAAGTAACCCCATAGCCGATTTGTTCAATGTGCAGTTGAGGGAACAAATAGATGATTCCATTGGCAAGTTCTTCTTTGCCAATGGCATTCCATTTCATGTAGCTCGATCACCTTATTATAAGGAGATGATGTTGATGGTGGTGAAGGGAGGAGCATCATATGTGCCACCAAGTGAGCACAAATTGAGGACCACAATCTTGGATAACAACTGTGCCAAGATTAGAGTGCATTGATGGAGACAATGGGGGGATGCTGGGAGGAGTCTGGATGCAGCATAGTTATGGATGGGTGGACGGACATTAGGCATCATCCACTCATCAATATCATAGTTACATGCTTAGAGGGCCCATTCTTTCTTAGGGCGGTTGATTATTCAAGGCATTGAAAAGATGTTGATTTTCAATTTGACATCCTTTGGACAACTATTGAGGAGATTGGGCCACAAAATGTGGTCCAAGTAGTGACAGATGCAACATGTGTGTAGAGCTATAGGGAAGCTTATTGAGGCAACATACAAACATATTTGGTGGACTCCATGTTGTGTGCATGCCACGAACAATGCACTCAAGTACATGCAAAAGATTGAGTGGATTAGAGGAGTGGTCGACGATGCGAGAGATGTACAGATGTTTATCTACAACCACCACACTTCACATGCACTTTTTAGGAGCGTCGCGAAGGAGTTTTTGAAACCAGTTGAGACCAGATATGCATCCTATTTCATTCTTTTGGAGAGAATGCTTGATTCGCAAGAGCCACTGCAACTCATGGTTATGACGCAAGATTGGAATCAGTGGGATGGGGTCAGGAGAGAGCACGGGAGGAGGGTGAAGAAGATAGTGAAGAGTGATGCAAAATACAGTCTCTATCATCACTCCAGTTTTCCAGGTCATCAAATATGGGGATGGGGATGCACCCATAGATGCACTTATTGCCAATTTATCAGTGATAAGTGTATTTATCGCGATAAATTATTCATGGTGATTTTTTGCAACACTATCACTGTTTTTATCGCTGATAAGTTGCATAAGTGCATTATTCTTTGGCCGCAATCGCCAAATAGGGATTTCTAACCAAACACAAATGCACTTTTCATTTTGTGACTTCTAAACTGCTGTTTGGGGAGAAAAAAAGGTTCCAAGGTTTTGAAAGGTGATTTGCAGGGATCTAGAGCAATTTTTGGTGGATTCGAAGAGGGTTTTGAAGCAAAATCAAATTCACAGACAAGTTTTCAAATCATTTTATCTTGTTTTTGTTGCATCTAGGTTTATATAAATTCTATAATAGCATTTCCTAAGTACTCTAAATTGTTTTAGAGCGTAATGAACAAGATTTAACACCAATTTTTAGCAATTTTTAAAGATTTTCATAGTTTTCTCAAAAATTTCAGTCTCAAAATTTTCAAGCCCTAACACTTTTTTTTCCAAGTTTCAACTAAGTTTTATAATTATTTAAACTAATTTAGTTTGTTTGCTAAATTTCTTTATTATAAAATAATATATTAATAGAGATTCATCCACAATTGGGTCAGCTGCAGGGTCTGCCAGTGCCTCAGTTGACGCATGTCCATTTGGATATGTAGGCACGCGTCCTAAAGGGGCTAGAGATAAGGCTTGGAAGTATGCCTTTGAAGGACCCAAAATTAATACCGTGATTTGCATGAAGTGTGAAAAAGTAATTAGTGGAGGCATTTATTGCTTGAAATACCACTTTGGAGGGATCACAAAGCATGACACGAGGGTTTGTGAAAATGCCACAAAAGAAATAAAAAAGAGAAATGAATGCCTTGCTCGCTGCCCAAGAAGAGAAAAAAATGCAAATGCAAAGGGCAAAACTAGCCATGAGGTCAACCATATCTGAATCTCAAGGTATCCCACTATTTCTCGTTTTAAAGAATCATTTATTATTTTCTAATCACCATTATTAGTTTGGATTTTGCTAAAACAATTTAGATTCAACTCAAAATATAAAGGATCATAATGAAATAATGTGGGTTGTGATAACAAGGTATCCAAAACAACCTTGAAGAAGAAGCAACACTTGAGGGCATAGTGAGCTCTCTTTGTGGCCCACGTATCCGCAAATCGAGTATCCCCTCGAACACCACTTCTGCTTCTTCTAGTAGACCACCACCATCAGTGCCACATTCGTCTTCTATAGATAGATTTTTTGTGCATAGAAACACACCTGGATCACAACCATCATTAGAGGGTATTGGGTGGAATAGCGATGTGCATCGACAAGTAGACATTGCTTGTGCTGATTTATAGTACTTCAACAACATCCCCCTCAATGTTGTAGAAAATATTGCCTGAATTTTGTTATCGGAATTACTGTGGCAAGAAAGGGCTACAAGGTGCCTTCTCGTGCAGACTTGAGTGGGAGCTTAGTTCACTTGTTTTAATTTTTAAATGTTTTACTTTTAAGTTTTAAGTTTTAGTTTTGAATCTTGATAGCTTATGTTGACTTTTGATTTTTAGAGTATAGACTAAAGTTATGTTTTTTTTAAAATTTTATAGTAATTGCTTATTTTTGTTGAATGTAACTTATTTTTTAATCAAAATTGTGTAATCACTGTTAATTTTACTTTGTACTTGTAGGTTGCTCACAGATGCAGTTTCTAGGGTCAAAAATGTGGTAGAAGAGCAAAAATTACAATGGAAACAATGTGGCTGCACCATTCTTTCAGATGGATGGACAGATGGAAAAAACCGCACCATCATTAATTTTTTGGTTTCTTGCAAGGATAATGTGGTTTTTTTGAAATTCATGGATGCCTCCAACAAGGTAAAGGCAACTGAAACTTCGACTCTAATGTTAGCGCATGTTGTAATGAAGGTGGGGATTGATAATGTAGTACAAATCATAACCGACAATGCAATGACATATGTGGTAGTAGGTAGGATCCTCCAAGAAAAATATAGTTAACTTTTTTGGACTCCTTGTGCAGCGCATGTCCTTGACCTTCTTTTGGAGGACATAGGAAAGCTCGATTGGGTGAGACCGGTTGTAGAGGATGCAAGAAAGATAACAAAATACATCTACAATCACCCTTGGGTTCTTCTCTTGATGAGAGAACACACCCAAGGGAAGGAGTTGGTAAGAGTGGGAGTTACAAGGTTTGCAACAATTTTCTTAATGTTGCAAAGTATTCTTACTTCTTTGACGACTTTGAAGCAAATATTTGTGAGTCAAGCATGGCTAGACTCAAGTTATTCAAAGAAGCCTGATGGAGAAAGTGTTGCATACATTGTCTTCGACAACCAATTTGCACAAAGAGCTAAATTGTGAAGGTAACTTGGAAACTTCAAAAGTTGTATATTTAATTTTTTTGTATTCAAGTCTTTCATTTTTAATTTGTAACTCTAATTATTAATGATAATCTTTTTCTACTTTCAATTGTAGGTGTCAGAGCCCTTGGTTAGAGTTCTCTACTTGGTAGATGGGGATCAAACCCCAATGCGGTATCTTATGAGGCCATGGATAGGGCCAAAGAGGCTATAAAAATTACTACAAGGGGGACAACCTCAAATTTGACCCCATATGAGAAATTATTGATAGGAGATGGAACAATCAGCTCCAACCCATTCATGCGATGGAGTACTTCCTTAACCCTTGTTTTCGCTTCTCTCCATCCTACACGGATCCCAATGGAGAGGTCATGGAGGGCCTCACTGAATGCATGCAGACGATGGTACCTGAGGTTGAGGTGAGAGACCTCATTGTGTCCGAATTGGACATGTATCAGAATGCAAGGGGTAAGCTATTCTCTTCAGACATGACGAAGAGAGGAAGAAACACTCAAACCCCAGGTACAATATTTGGATTTTTGGAGTCTTTCACATAAATGATATGTAGATAAAAACTAAAATATGTTTTCACCTTGCTTTCTAACTCTTCAATATTTTATTTTGCAAATGTTTAGTGGCGAAATTGAGGTGGAAATGCTCCAAATCTGCAAAGACTTGCCCTTTGAATCTTATGCCAACCTTGTAGTTCATCCGATTGTGAGCACAATCAGAGCTTGTTCGAGGCCATCCACACGAAGAAGAGTAACAAGTTAGCGCATAAACGCCTCAATGACCTTGTCTTTGTGCAATATAACCTTCGGTTGCACATAAGAAAGCTAGATGAAACACCAACTCGTCCACTTGATTTGGATGACATAGATCCTTATTGTGATTGGACATCACAGGAGCAACCTCCATTGTTTATAGAGGATGAGATTTACGATTTGGAGAGGCAGGCTATGGAGGGTGGATTTGCAGTGGGATTGGATGACATTCATGAGGATGAGGAGGATGAGGAGGTTGAGGATGATGAGGAGTCATTGCTAGTGTCAGCACCATATACATCCAAGATGGAGGTCGAGTCACAATCAATTGTGCAGAGGGAGGAGGCACAATCACATCAAACTTCTAGGACTAGACTCCCTACCCCTCCAGTAGTTTTTGCTAGAGCTGCTAGGAAGGAGAAGAGGAAGATGTAGACTATTTTGATGCTTTACTTGTATTTACTTATAATTTTACAAAGACAATTTGCTATTTTTGGTTTGCTTCAGAGTTTAGACTATCAAGCTATGCCTACCAACCATTAGCATTCCACATGAGGATGCCATTTTGTACCCTATTTGCATTTAAATATAGCTAGACTCAGCTTGTTTGTTTTGTTTACTCATTTACTAACTCATTAGATGCATCTCCTCATTGAATTTTGCAAAAAAAATGCATTTCTAATTAAATAAATAGTTTTTTAAGTTCCTTTTTTTGTGCCGATAAGTTGCCGATTAATCTCCGATTTTTTGCCAATTTTTTTCTCTGGCACTTGGTGATAAGTTGCCGATAATGATATATTGAACTATGGATGCACCTACCCTTGGAGAGGTGTATGAGTGCATCGATTATATGCTTGGCCAAATGAGGGCCGTTGTGCGAGAGAAGTACCCCACTTTAGCATTCTACAATGAGCACATTCAGCCTATTATTCAGCATAGATGGGATAGCCTGAACACTCCCTTGCACATGGTTGCTTATGCATTGAATCCGAAGTGGTACATGCCTAGGCTTGGTAGAGTTACACCGATTCAGGATGTTGAGGTGAAAGAAGGGTTCTTTAGGTGCATTGATAGGATGTATGATGCTGAGAATGCTGGCCAAATTTGCTCTGAGTGGACCAAATTCGCTACTCTTAGGGGTTATAAGGCTGCGGAAAAGGCAGATATAAGAACTATGGCACATGAGGACCCAATTTTGTGGTGGAATTGTCATGGACCGAAATCATCGACTACCACACTAGCCATTTGTTTGGTATCTCAAGTTTCTAGTTCTTCAGATTATGAGAGGAACTGGTCTACTTATAGCTTCATCCACTCTCTTAAGAGGAACAAACTTACCTCTTGGAGAGCAGAGAAGCTAGTGGTTGGACATAGTGCCTTGCGTATCACTGACTGCAAGACACATGTGTACAAGGAGAGCCCAACAACATGATAGGATGTAGAGCCAGAGGAGCCATCATAGATTGATGAGGATGAGGATGCAACAACTTCAAATGTAAGGCTGGTTGGTGTTCCTTTGGTGGATCTTGACCTTGAGTAGTCCAGTAGTACCAGTGACAAGGAGTTTACCTTGAGCCTCGACCTCTTGAGGTATGATTAGAGGCCTCACTTTAGTACATTTTGACATTTTGTACTTTTTCTGATATCATGCTACTTATTGTAAACATCTTTATGATATTTTTGACATAATAGAAATCTTCCATTTGCCGATTCGACAATTTAAAATTTTATTTAGTATTGAGTATTCTAATTTCTAATTAGTAATTCGATATTCGAAACTTCAATTTTTATTGTTCAATGTTCAAGTTTTTACTATTTACTATTTGGCATTTGCAATTTTGCTATTTTACTTCTTAATAGTCTTATACATCTTTTCATAACGAGCATTTTAAGTATCATATGTATAGTATATACACCCCCTCCTCCCGCCTTCCCCAAATTGAGGCCCTTTGTCCCCACATCCTAGAAACCCGTCCCCTCGTTCCACCGTCCCCAAATTGAGGCCCTTTGTCCCCACATCCTAGAAACCTGTCCCCTCGTTCCACCGTCCCCCCATCCCTAACGGTGGTGTAACTATGTTTTGAACCCTCAAGACATAGACTCAGGTTCCTAATCATGAAACTCGGTTGTATGCTTACAAAGATGTTATACGAAACAACGGTCCCAATTTGGACAAATCTTAAGCGAATATAGATTAATGGCACTCTGGCCCCACTGGTTCAAAACAAGGATACACCCATATCATGCACACCATTTCATTAAAGTTTTCTTATACATTGCTAAAAGAAAAAGATTCCTAATCCTTCGGTTATGCAGGTGTAACATGAGCTGCCATAAGTATGATATGCATGTAGAAGTATGATATATTCATCTAGCTTCGACTTTGAGTACGCAAATCCATTTCAAGACTTAATGAGCAAATATTCTCAAGGAAAGGGATCCAATCCACACAGAAACTCCAATGTCGTGGAACAAGATGATGTTTCCCTATTTACATAGATATTAAACATATGAAGCAATGTGCATTTTAAAATGGAAATGCATGACATTGATAACATTTACAATCAGAGTTGTCGCTCATATTCCTGACGTAGATATTAAACCTATAAATGCAATCTACGATGTATTCCTGAGTTGAATAACACAGACATCTTCTCATTCAGATTATAAGAAAACCAATGAATGCAATCTTCCCAAGAGAAATCGCAATACGTGGAGCTTGACAATACAACGACACTTCATAACCGTTCTCATAATGGAATGCAAGAAAAACTCTATGATTCTCTTCTGCTAATAATGAACTCAATCATTCAAAAATTAGAAATAACAAAGAGAGACCACGTGACTTCCAGAAATCACACAGTAAAGAGAAGGATTCAGATCGCAAGTAGTGAAAGCCAACATTGAACCTTACTTCACAAAACAAAGATTCAAGAAGGAATTCCCCACGAAATAGACAAACTAAGGTTAAGTACAAAGTTGAATCCCTTACATTCACAAGAAACAATTTTCAAAAGCTCCGCTGCTCCACAATGATCGACAAGAATGAATCCTCACTTGCCCGTCCCAAGCTTCATAGCTTGAGCGAGAAGAGTAACTCCTTGCCGTGGTGGCAAGAGGGAGTTACTCTTGCCATCTCTAGCAAGAGCAGCTCACGACACAAAGGATAAAAACATGCGAATATGCCATGCATCGGATTACATAATGGTTGGAATTAATTTCCCATATGTATGTTATATATATATATTTGCACTCATATATATATGTATATATGTATGTATGTATGTATACATTTACATATAGATAGTACTTGCCAAAGAATGCATATTATATGGTAAATCAAGAGTGCATAAAAATATATTTATTTGTACACAAACATATTTACCAAAGGAATAATCAAAGTTGTTAAATTTTGGATCAGATTTATATGGCTTTTAATTTTTCTTAGATAACCTCAATATATGTAATATATATTTAATCATAATATATAAATATATATTTATTATCGATATGATAACAGATATATATAAATATATTTAATATTCAATATCATGCTGTATAGATGAGACTTGCATTCAAATAATGTTATATATACTTCTCCTCAATCAAATAGTAATTGAATATAAATATAGTAGACATGATGATATAGAGGCATGTCTCTTTGAGGAGACACGACTCTATATAATCATGTCTTTTCAATATCCAAACTACTCACTTAAAAAAAAAATGATAACATTAATCGGTGTTTAACCTAATTACAACCGATGCCTTTTTTATAATGCATGATCGGTTTATATGATCAGTAGTAATATACGATCGATAGTATTAGTTAATACACAATCGGTGATACACGATCATTATCACCCGATCAGTATTGAAACAAAACCAATTTCAATCGGTAATATAAATATAACATATTATTTGATTAAACCGATATCAATCGGTATTGTTAACTAAATCAATAATGTATTGCCCGATACTAATCAGTATCGCATAGTATTATAAATATTATTTTAATCAATTATAATATACATTATACATTGTATGTGTATTGATATATATAATAATATCATTATTATTATATATGTTAATAGGCATATATATAATGTAGAATAATATAACAATATCAAATCAGATATTTATATAATGAATAATATGATGTCATACGATCAAATCCATTTATATTAATAATATGATAATAGATTAATTTTCTTAATTATGATTGTATGTAAATACATTAATAAATATAATAATAAGTTCTATTATTATTATCATATATATTGATATGCATAAGTTAATCTATTCTCATAATGTTAATATCTCATTCATTTTATCTGATCGAAGCTACAAACATCAACAAAAGTAATAAAGAAATACCCTATATGAGAACTAGATGCAAAATAAACAAAAACATAGGATAAGTTAATTAATGATTACCAAGGTTGTTTATTAAAATCGATGAGGAACCTCTACGCCTAGAATACTAGCTAGACCAACTAGGCATCAAAATACCACAAACCCAGCTGAAGTAATTGACAACGGTCGAGGTTCTATCTCGGATGACATTCTTGACTTTCACCGTCTGCTCGTGTGCTCCTACGTTTATGATACTCTTCCTACGCTTGTGGGAAGGTTTCTCCTCCTGCATCCACTGACATGGAAGGATTAGATATCCACGTCATTGCAATAATCTCATGTTATCAAAATCAATATAAATATGCATCAATTTTCCACATAAGAAATATATAAATCCTCCTCCTAGTATTATATCCACTAATAGAACAAGATATACATATCTATTCTCATTAGCAAATTCTCGCACTTCACATGAAATAGTTATTACAATTATAAAATAAAACGGTCACAAGGAAGGGATGTAACAATCTAGGGTTTGAGTCTTCATACGAGGATCATACTGGCATGAACTCAACATTATATTCTCCATGATATATCATTATGAGGTGTTATAATTTCTGTCATTGAATGTGTAGATTCTATGATCTATCCATTTGGAGACTCCATTGTTTCTATTTATGATCTGTATGCACTTGGAAGCTTTGAAGTGATTTTGATCATCCGTTGAAATCGTGGATAGTTTCCCCCAAGCAGGGAGGAAGTTATGAGACAGCTATATAGGCTAGTATATATTGTTCGTTATAGTTATGTTGTAAATAGAGAGTAACATGGTTAGCATACTTTATTAATGTGTAATGACCCCAACTAGGGCCTTACTTAATTTGCTCTAAACTTTCCATTTGGGGTTTGGATTGCATTTGTAATGCATTAAATCAAATTATATGAAGAACAATCCTTGATTCATAATACTTAAGTCCTAATTTCTTACTTCACTCCTAATCACTAGCCTTAAGTAAGACTATATAATTACTGTGCAAAGGGTGTGTGAAACAGTCTACAAGCGGGTATAAGAGCTAGCTTTTTTCGAATTTTAAAATTTCTTCACTAAAATTATTTGTTCAAAATTTTTCGAAATTCCTCTGATTTCTTTTGCAGAAATTCGTTTTCCAAATCCCGACTAGGGTTGTTTGCGTTTTTGATTAACACCATTTTCTGCAACTATTGATGTCGTTTTTGTTGCTACGCGCATTTTTTTCATTGTCGTTTTTCGTAATAAAAATGCGACAGAAGTCCTCCGCACTTCTAGACAACATTCTCGCTTAGCTACGACCTGTTTGTTGGTCGTTTTTGGCGTCAACGACCCCCGTTTTCAGCTACCTCGGCCTTTTTTTTCCACCTGCAGCAGAAACCTTTCTTGCTGGCTTGCGATCTGTTCAAACGATGTTCTTTTGTGTGATTCTCTGCCGTTTTCTCTATTCAAACAGATTTGTGGTGGGTTTTTCGAGAGCTCAAGTGGGTTGTCTTCCTCGATTTCTGTGCCTCAATTTCTGTGCCTCGATTTTTGAGCTAGCGGATCCAAAATCTAACAAATTCCTTCTGGGTTTTTTGAGCTCTCTTCCAGGTACCACTTCATTCTTTTTGGGTCTTCCGACATTTTGCCTCGAAGTACGTGCCCTCTCAGTTCTACAAGTTATTCACTGAAATTCGTGTCATGGCATAACTGACAAATCTTTTGCTTGATTGAAATCAGAAGTTCAATGGTCGGAATTATAGCACGTAGAAGCAGCGAATGCTAACCATCTTCGAATATCGCGACAACGATCTGGTAGTTTTGGGTACTACTAAGCTTCTGACTACAGCTGGTCCTGATCAGGTTGCCTATGACCAGCATAATCGGGAGGCAATAATGTTTCTCAAATTATCAGTGGCTGATGATCAGCTCCCTCAGATTCCATTTGACAAAATAGCTGCCGAGATATGGGAGCATCTCAAAACCCTACATGAGACTTCAGATAAAAACAGGGCCTTCTTTCTCAAGAACACTTTGTTTTCTTTTATCATGGATGAGCGGAAATCGCTCGAGGATCACCTAAATCGGATTCAAGACATCCGTGATCAGCTGCTTGCCATTGGACGCAAGATGGAGGAAGAGGACATTGTGGTAATAACCCTCAAAAGTTTACCCAAGTCCTCCGAGCATTTTATTGAAACTCTCAACATCACTTCTACTAGTGTCGATCTGAAGTTCACAGATCTCTGCACACTTCTGCTTCAGCAATTTTGGTGGAAACAACAATTCGGTAGTAGTTCCACCTCCACTGAGCAAGCCTTTGCTGCTAAACCCTTTCAGAAGGATAAGGGCAAGTCTCATTCTCAACAGTCTTCTCAGCAGAAGCCTTCTGCTCTAGCATCAGAAGGCTCCAAGAAAAAGAACATTCAATGCAACTACTGCCACAAGTATGGTCACATGAAGGTTGAATGTCAGAAGCGCTTAGCTGCCAAATTAAGCAATTTGGTTCGCTGCCCAAAGCGAATAGTGCAGAGCACACTTAGCAGACAGAATATGCCTTTAATGCCTTCATGGCTAAAAGACCAATAGATCATGTGAAGTCGTCTGCTTGGTACATTGATTTAGGTGCCTCTCGTCATTTCACCCACCGTAAAGACTGGTTCACTGACTACCAACCTTATTCAGATTCAATTATTTTTGGTGGAGGGGAAGAGTACACTGTTGTCGGCAAAGGCAACATTCAAATTCAGTTTGCTGGGAGGAATCTCATTTTCCTCGATGTGTACCACGTTCCAAGGATGAAACTCAATCTACTCTCAGTCAATCATATGGTGCGACACTCTCTTCGACTGGATGTCACCTTCCGTTCACATCAGTGTACCATCACTGATAGGGAGACTCAATCTGTTGTTGCAGTTGGTCTTAAGGATCATGGTCTTTTTAGACTTGCAGATTCTGGTACTTCTCAAGACCTCGCTATGGATGCTCGACAGTCTTCTGTCAGTTCACTTTGGCATCAACGTTATGGGCACTTAAATGTGCGCTATCTCTCTCAACTTGCTCGTGACAAGCTTGTCCTCGGATTGCCAGAGATTTAGACTCAGCAACTTGGAGTTTGTGATGCATGCCAGGTTGGAAAGCAACATCGCACACCTTTTCCTATTGGCGACTCATGGCGGGCTTCTTAGGTACTTCAACTTGTTCATGCCGATATCTACGACCCTATGGCCACTCCTGTTCTTGGGTCTAGGTATTTTCTTTTTTTTGTTGATGATTTCAGTAGAAAAATGTGGGTCTATTTTCTTAAAAAGAAATCAGAAGCGTTTATTGTATTTCAAAAGTTTAAACCTCTAGTTGAAAAAGAGTCTGGGAAATCTATTATTGCTCTTAGGACAAATAATTGGGGGAATTTTGTTCTATTGAATTCTCTAGCTTCTGTGATCTTCATGGGATCAAGCGCTAGTTAACCACACCCCACACACCACAACATAACAGTGTAGTTGAACGTCGAAACAGAACAATCACCAAGATGGCTAGGTCTATGCTTGAGTACAGACATGTTCCGAAGAAATTTTGGGTGGAAGCAGTTAACACTGCAGTCTACCTTTTGAAGCGGTCACCCACTGTGGCGGTCAAAAGCAAGACCTCGGAAGGGACCTAGTCAGGTGGCAAGCCCAAAATTAGTCACCTGAAGGTTTTTGGCTCTCTTGCCTATGTTTGGATCCCTGATGCGTCATGCACCAAGTTGGATGCCAAGAGCCAAAAACTCATGCTTGTTGGATATAGTAGTCTTCACAAAGCCTACCGCTTGATCGACATTGAGACATCTCGTCTCCTGTATAGTCGTGATGTAGTCTTTGATGAGCAGCGAGGACTGTTCATGCATGTCTCTTGTGTTCCTAATTCAGCAGACCAGTCTACGAAGGCTCATGATTTGGGAGTTCGGCTTCCATTAGGTCCCTCAGCTGGGAGGGCTCCAACAGCTCAAGTAGCTCCAGTCATACCAGTGATTCCTGTACAGACACCTTTGACCTCTCCTGCAGGATCACCTAGATATACAGATGCTTCACCTGATTTTGATCCAGATTCTTCTGATGAGGAACCTGATCATAGAGCATCTCCTGATGCTAATGTTGGTCCTCCTCTCCGACCTAAATGATGGGCTAAGACACTTGCTAATCTCGGGATGATGAGCTCATCGAGGGGAGAACTGCTTGGAAAAAGAGAAAACCTACAGAGACTGTCAATATTGCTCTCATGGCCCACTGTCACATCCCTCCTGACCACTAAAACTTTTGATGTTTTGATTACATTGATGCCCTAAATGGTATTTGGTTTTCGTAAACGATAGTTTTGTTTACATTGATGCCCTAAATGGTATTTGGTTTTCGTAAATAGTGGTTTTGTTTACATTGATGCCCTAAATTGTTTTTGGTTTCGTAAACAGTGGTTTTGTTTACATTGATGCCCTAGATTGTAATTGGTTTTCATTTCCTGCTTTCATGGAACAGTAGTTCAGGTATTGCAAGAGGAATAATATAATGATTTTCGATCTTATCGAGTTATGTTATTTGATTATTGCCAATATATATATATATATATATATATATATATATATATATAAAAGTTGAGATAACAATGAATACAGACTAACTACCCTTTTTTCTTAACAAGTGGATGCAGGACCTGTTCGTCCTCCAAGGAAAGGGGGGGAGAAAGTATCTCCGGGTAAAGGGGGTGCAAACATGGTTATGAACTAAAGCTACCTGGATTCCGGAGTTGGTAAGAATTGGCAAGGTCATGGTTAATGCCAGCCTAGGATACGGGTCTGGACTAGGTTCTTATGGGTATTTTGGTGTCAGTTAGTCGAATTGTTAGTAATCCATTTTGGATAGGATTCTTCGCCTTAGACATAAATCCTTGCCCGGTCTTTTCACCGTAATTGTGGTATAGAGGTATACCTATATGCATTGTATTTGTATATAAGAATACAAACATCTTCATAGTTCGCACTATATTTATATAGATAGATGCGTATATATAAATATTAAAAAAATATAAATACAAATATATATAGAATTTTGAATATATATAAATAAGTGAATAAATATTTGATTGAAATAAGCTATATAAACATATGACTTCATTAAAAATATGCTACCCTTTTATTCTATCATCTTTATATAATATATTAAGTGTGCTATGGAAACACAATTTCCTATGGGACTTATATTAAGGATTGTGATTCTTTGAGCCACGTCATGATAATTGTGGCACTTCAAATGGAATTCAAAACCAAGTTATAGGAAATAGCAACCGAATGTATTGGAAGGAATAAAGAGCACCGCGGGAGTTGAAAAGATATCTATAATAATCTTTTCCTTAATGGACATTGGTTTCATTTGAAAACTCATGCTATGCAATGGTTTCTGACCTTCTAGCCAAGTATGGATTCTTAACTTAGTGAATTAAAAAGAAAGAGAGTAAAATATCTCTTCCCAGCCACGTTAAGGTTTATGTGGCACAGTGAGTTGAGCAACTAACTTTAGCCACAAGATTAGTGGCGTTTATGAAGAAACCAACTCATGATTAAAGGGACAGATATTTTGTGAGCCACTGGGAGTTTTGTTTTTAAGACAACCAAATGTATTGAAAAAAGAAAGAAAGGAAAAACGAAATGAATCGAACAGGAGGACATTATAATTTGGAATATATATGAAACGGTTATCTTAACGGGAAGAACATTCATTGTTGTTTAAGAATACAAAGGTTTGTTGCTGAAGGATGCAAAAAAAAATGACACATTTAAAGGAGGGAGATGAAAATAAGGGGAGGGGGCACGATTCTAAGGAGGAAGCTCTTGGTTTTGTTAAAAGAAAAGGACTTTGGCATGAATGAATTTGGAAGAAAGAAAATGTATTCATTGAGAATTCGCAGATAGGAAACGGTGTTTTTTCTGGGAAGAAAAAGAAGGAAGAGCAGAGAAAATGTTGTTCTAAGGTAGCCATAATTGTCTTCCAGCTGCAAGCTATTAGTTAAGAGTCACACATTTTACTCTCAGACAATAGCACCGATAGGAAATTGTAAGGAATACGAGTTGTCTTTCTGCTGGCTTCCAAATACAAGATAAACTAGACAGCTTAGCTGGGTAGAAGCGCATTGGTCTCTTTGTACTGTTGTATTCTTTCAGCCTTTAAACAAGAACTCATGCACATGAAAGGAAGGGAACATATATTTAATTTTGAAGAGAAAGATAACTATCTTAGCACCCCTTAACAAAAAAAAAACAAAAGGGCTTTTCTCTAAGAGCATAACATTCTACAACAAAAGCTTGGAAATTTGAAGGGACGGCTGTCTACATAGGTGTACACGGCAGCTAGCTACTCATATTTAGTTGGAGTCTACCAGTCGTATAACTTTACCAGGCATGTGTAAAATTTCCAACCAGCTCCTTCTTTATTAACATTTTAGAAATGACTTCTTATGATTTAAGAACAACTAAGTTGAGGATAACTTAGAAAGTATGTTCTCGAATAAGAACAATACATGCAAGAAATTGTCAATATCTTTTAATTACTAGCTGCTAATTATGCACGTGTAATGTTATTTACTGTTCTGATTTATAGCTGAGCTAGTTAAAAACTAAGCAAAACATTGGTGTTTGAAAACACAACTATAGATGCAAAGCTGTAAGGTGACAAGCATCCCAAGTCTATGGTGTGAAATCTGCTTACCTATAACTGTTTATAACTTTATACATACTATGCTGGTTCAGATTTACTCTTAACGTAAACCCAGACAAGGTTGAACATATTAGCTCAAGGGTTGTTCATCATATCTTCATTAGGGTGAAGGTAAAACATGAGAATTATAATTATGTAGAGATTGACTCAAGGTGCATCGGATTAAAACTATGTGAACAACAAAGAACTGCAATTCAGTGTTTCCTCGTAACTAAGACCCATGAATAAGTCAGCCGAGAAAACTCATTATTTTGATTGAGGAGGAGTATTGGTAACACCAAAACTGAAACAAGATAAACTAGAACAGCCAGACGGGCACTTTGTTATATAGATGGGTAACTCGAGACTAAGCTCTTAGTTAGCCTTGTGGAAACACATTACTTTATTTTATGTATATGTAGTAGTCTGTAAATGACTGAGCTAATTAGTTCAATGGACGCTCTTTGTTATGCATGTGAGTGGGCTACCATTCAAGGTGTAGATAGTGGTAGAAGTCTTAACTCAAGTTGATTTAATTATAGAACTTAAAATTAAAAGTTAGTCGGTTCATCAACCCAAATCGATTGATACATATCATTGGTTACAATAGACAACTATGACATGGGATACTGTGGAAAAGGTATGGCTAGTAAGCCTACATTCCAAGAGTCTCGTATAAGAATTGTAAACCACAACCTTGTTCATGGGTAGCCCAAAATGAAGGGACAATATTACTAATTTTAATTAAGCGAACGTTTATGAACTCCATTTTTGTATTGGACTTCCAGAGTTAATGACTAGGACTAGATAAGTCAAGACTCTTTTACGAATTGAATTAGATGATGAAAATCCTGTCAAGAAGCGGAACCAAGTCGGATAGGGTGAGAACTAGACTACACATCTTGAACGTGCTTGCATCTTAAAACCTTGGCCAAGGTACGCTAAGCAATGCTAGTGTTAGTTAGTTCGTAAGGCTCCGGATACAACCCTAATTAGGTGTCATACTAAGTTAGCAGTAGCTATAGGGTGTGACCGACTAAGGTTTGTAGGATCTTACACCAGTTTCAAAATGGCTTGTTTATGACCATGTTTTCACCCCTTGCATAGGGCTGGGCCACTTCGAGTAGGAAGTGTCCTAGGGGGATCAGTCGATTTGTGGTTGGGTGGTAAAAATGCCCCAGTGATACTTTCCCCCTCATGTTACTTTGAAGCATTAAAGACAAATAGAGTGGATTGAATGATGCAAGTTTATGCTCGGTAAGAATTCCTTTCCCTTACTTTGTATTTACATATAGTTGATGAAAAAGATAATTCATGAAGAGATATTCTTCAGCAATTATAGAGTACAGTTAATGCAATTGATACTTTTACTTTCAAAAAATTAAAAAAATTAGATACTATTTTGCATTTAAATACTAGATCATGTTTTATTTGTTTTAGTAGTAAGCTAGAATTTAATCTTGCTAAGGATTTAGCTTGTTACACCAACATTCACAGTGTGTTTGAACCTCATACATACTTAGAGGCTAAAGGAATTCCAGAGTGGGAACATGCCATGAATTCTGAACATCAGACCCTGTTGAAGAATCACACTTGGGTCCTTTCTGATCTTCCACTAGGGAAGAAGCCCATTGGCTACAAATGGGTCTACAAAATAAAGTATAAGTCTGATGGTACTTTGGATAAGTACAAAGCTCGTTTAGTTGCGAAGGGCTTCTCTCAGCGTCAGGGCATTGGTTACGAGGAGACCTTTGCTCCAACAACAAAGATGAGCACCATCAAATTAGTCCTAGCCATGATAGCTCAGTTTGGCTGGCAGGTCCATCAGATGGACGTCAAGAGTGCTATCCTGAATGGTGACCTACAGGAAGAGGTCTACATGACACAGCCTCCTAGTTTCAAGGTTGCTGGTAAAGAACACCAGGTACTCAGACTGGTGAAAGCTCTCTATGGCTTGAAGCAAGCCCCTAGGGCATGGTACATGAAAATTGATAAGTACCTCAGTGATCAAGGCTTCCAGAGGAGTTCTTCAGACTCAAATTTGTACATCAAGACTACTGACAGTGACATCATCCTTTTGGTCATTTATGTGGATGATTTGATCATAATTGGCAGTTCAACATCTTTGATTCAGGGATTCAAACGGAGTTTATTCCAGTCTTTTGATGTGACTGACCTTGGCCTGATGCATTATTGCCTCGGTGTTGAGGTTTGGCAACAGTCTTCTGGTATATTCATTTCTCAGTCCAAATATGCCAAGGCTCTGTTAGACAAGTTTCGTATGCAAGATTGCAAGCCTGCATCTACACCTATGGAGAAAGGTTTGAAGTTATCAGTTAAGTCTAATTCTTCTCCAATTGATGACACTGCATACAGGAAACTAGTAGGCAGTCTCATCTATCTCTCTGCTACTAGACCTGATATCAGCTTCGTCGTCAGCTACATTTCACGCTTTATGACAGCTCCCAAGGCTGATCATTGGATGGCTACTAAGCGTGTGCTTCGTTATGTGAAGGTCACTACTGATTATGGAATTCTCTACTCTCGGAGTCCTAATCCTAGACTCAGTGGATTCACAAATTTAGATTGGCCAGGCTCTGTTGACGATAAAAAGTCAACCTCTGGATATGTGTTTAGTTTAGAATCTGGTGCCGTCACATGGACCAGTGAGTAGTAGGCCGTTTCCCTCTCCTCTACAGAGGCCGAATACAGAGGGACAGTTAAGGCAGGTTGTGAAGCTGTTTGGCTTTGTCAGATACTTGGGGATATGCAGATGTCACTAGCAGGCCCGACAACTTTGTTTGTTGATAACGAAGACGTTATCAAGTTAGCACAGAATCTAGTCTTCCATGAAAGAACCAAGCATGTAGATGTTCACTGTCACTACATTCGGCAATTGGTTGAAGACGAGACAATACATTTGCAGTATGTTCCTACAGTGGATCAGACTGCAGGCATTCTCAGCAAGCCTCTTGGTCCAGACAAGTTTGTCAAATTCAGAGGACAACTTGGTGTAGTGGATAGATTAACGATTAAGGGAGGGTATTACAATAATAGTTAGTTTCTATTAAGTGTTATCTATTTAACTGTTGTAAATCTATTGTAAATGTTAGAATCTTTCTAATATTTAGTTTTCAGTTAGTTAGAAAAGAATGTTTCTATTCTTTACGAGTGTATCCTAGGGAAACATCGTTCATTCTTTTGTATATATTGATCTTTCGATCTCTGTTAATAACACATTCATTATTTTACCATAATAAAAACTCCCTATCCCCTTAGTTGGATTAGAGAGTGATTAAGGATTTGACTTAGTATTTATTACTATTGTTTGTATCACAAATATAAGTATAGATGTAATGCCTCCAATTAAGAGGTTATCAATTTCCAATGATTAACATACATTATTAAGCATCAAAGACAATTAATGATTAGTTCATAATACATTTGGTATTTAACATATTTATGCCCAGATTCCTTACTTCTCTCCTAAACTCAACCCTAAGGCCAGCGTGGATTTACTTGTTGTAGGGCGCTTGACACTAGTACATTCTTTGGATTTAGTCCATCTCTCCCTACACCACGAATTATCACCTCCCGGGGCTATAGCAAGAGATTAGGAATAGACTACAAATATATTAATATCTCTTGTATTACAAAATATACATATATTCATATAATATGTAACTGTAATGTAACACGTATCTTGTTAACGTTAACGTGTAATATATATAAATATTAGATCATTATTATAGTTAGATATATTCAGATATATTATTCAAATATACATTTACATATATTCTCCATATATATATATATTCTCCATATATATATATATTATAATCCTTAAGAATATTACTATATATTTGTTTTATAACCAATATTAGTTTGTTGATGCTTGCCAACCATATATATAATTTATTTCGTTTCTTAGCTCTTCCTCGTGAATAGCAACATCTATTCTATAATCTGTTATTCCATAATCCATATAATCCTCTGATTCCCTATTTCTTACGATGAAACCAGCTATATTTTTCCTTTATGAAATATAATTTCCAATACGTAATTTCTTACTTATTGCTACTTGTTAATGTTTGTAGCTTCAGTCGTATGATCATTAGAATACATATAATAGATGTTGATTAATAATAATATAATATATATGTTATATTATTATTAATCATATGAAATTTAATATTTAATATTAAATTATTCTTAATTAATAATTGATTGATGAAACATTATAAGATTGATTAAATTAT
>MU225256.1:2143642-2178356 GCA_018584345.1 Thuja plicata | reverse complement strand
TATTAATGCACATGAATTATTGAGTTTGAAATTTATGCTATAATATTGGCTAGTAAAATCTTGTATGCTTCTATCTTTGGTATTTCCGTATGAGATAGTTTAGTTTATAAGCTATTTGTAATCTCTCCCTGACATACCTTCAAGACAGAAGCACAAGAAATTGTTTTTAGAGGGAGTCTGACTCTTTAGAGGTAACTTTGGACGAGGAGCTAAGAAGATTGATATCAGACTCAGAGGGAGTCTGACAGTTCATCTGAAGCAATCTTGGATGATCAATAGATTGATATCTTCTCAATGAATTTTTCTTTGTGAGAGAAGTTCGAGGTGAAATCCCTTGTTTTCACCCTCTGCGCTGAGGCATGATGGATGTCATGTGTGTGACTCCTTATTTTTAATGGGCCTACCCCCTGTGTACATCATGAGGAAGTGACGACTTCCAAATGATTATCACTTGTATTTGTAAGAGTTATTGAAAGGTAACAATCTTACAATAACTTGACCTTCTATTATGATAGATATCTTGTGATGGCTGAAACAGATCATAATAGATAGAACTTGTGGATAGAATTGCCGATTGAGGCAATCCACATTAAAGCTTGAGAAGCTTGTGGATAGAATCGCCGATTGAGGCAATCCACCCGGGAACTTGTCGATAGAATAGCCGATGGAGGCAATCCACACGAGAGCTTTTGGATAGAATCGCCGATGGAGGCAATCCACTCTAAAGCTCATGAGTTTGTGGATAGAATCGCCGATAGAGGCAATCCACACGAGAGGTTGTGGATAGAATCGTCGATGCAGGCAATTCACCTGAGAGCTTGTGGATAGAATTGTCGATGGAGGCAATCCACATCTTGAGACTATGTTTCTATTGATTACATCATGAGGATGATGCTTTTATTGCTTACATCATATGATTGATGTTGTCAAGTGTCATATAAGTGTTGACATTGGATTGATTTATCCTCCCTAGCTAAGAGGGAGTGTTGATGTTTTGTATAGCTATGGTAAGGGTCATAAGTGTTGACACATGAGACCACTACACATTCTGTTTGATCATCCTCCCTAGGTAGGGAGTGTTAATGTTTGTAGCTTCAGTCATATGATCATTAGAACACATATAATATATGTTGATTAATAATAATATAATATATATGTTATATTATTATTAATCATATGAAATTGAATATTAAATTATTAGATTATTCTTAATTAATAATTGATTGATGAAACATTATAAGATTGATTAAATTATAATTAATGGGAAGATGCATGTCCTTTCTCATAAATAATAATGAATAGACATGTCCCATGAAGGGACATGTCTCTCCTAGCCTTATTCCCAATATAAATGAAAGAGAGATTGTTGCATTTGGAAAACACATACAACGTAGAAAGCTATTACATTTGCAGCTATCCTAAAAACTTAACACCAGCCATCCAAAATACTTAATACAATCTTCTCATTCCTTTGTTCGATTAATTCCCTCTTAAATGAGCATCCTTTATTATTATTTGTTATCTCTCAAATATCAAATACATATGTATATTGTCTCTGCCTTCTTTTGTAATGGTTACCGTCAGCACTCCCTATAATTTCCTCTTCTATTTATACATTCATCTATTCTGCTTAGCATGACTGTCAGTAGTTAACTATCTTTGATTGTATAACCATTGGTCGCACACTCCATATTGCATTCCATTCCATATTTAATAGATGTATGTTATCCTCTTAATCCTTTTGACCAGAATACAATGTAATTCTCTGGTTATTCTTACTTATTTAATTGTTTGGCAACGTGCACAGGGAAATTCCACAGAAAAGGTGACCATCTTGCATACCATATAATCATAACCGGTCAATCTCATTTGAATAAGATTATTCACTATATCCTCTCATACTTCCCTTCTAATGTCTTCTTATGATCAGTGGTTGAATACGTTAAATACTATAATTCTCCCTTAGTGGTATTTCAATGACTACCCCGCCATATTCCTTGTTTTCTTCCCCCACTGGGTATATACACACATGCTAAATATCCCTGCCTCTGCAGACGCGACCCTTAGTCCATGAAAGGTCGCTGTTTGTAAGTTTGGAGACAGTTTATTCTTAATCAACTATGTAGTCGATATTGCTTATTAAATCATTGTTTTGTTTTATTTTATAATTATTATTGTTGTCACAGAATACTAATCAGATTTCTAAGTTTGTTATAATAATATATTCATTGAAGAAGAATGGATATTAATTAGTATATATATTATAATCAGCATTTTTTTAATAACAACATGATTAATAATATATGTATTTTATTAATAATATTATTATTTGGTTATTGATTTTGAACATAATTTATTATTTAGAAAATCGTTTACAATAGATAATTAATATATGATTATAATTAACATATTATTTATTATTTGAGAATTTAACCATAAGGCAATGTATATTTTGCCACAAATACAATATCTATTAACAATTGTATTTTTGCACTATATATATCAATTCATTGCTCATGACATAATGTTTGCTGTGTCATGGGCCTTTTGAACATTCGTAAATGGCATATTTCTATGTACATCTCTATTCTCTTTCTTTCTCTACACTCTCTATAATCTATTATACATACATGATACAAATGGGCGCACATCATGCACAATTGCTGCAATCTCTTGTTCTCTTGTTGCTTCAGTTGTTCTCATATCAATAAATCAAATCCTCAAATGCTATATATTTTTTGACATAATGATAGAGCATTGTTTTTATTTTGTTGACAAATATTTCAGGTTGTTTCTGATTTAGACAACCAGTGCAGTGCAATGAGATTTTCTATTGCCTCTGTATTTTGCTCTTATTTCCCAATATTTAAAAAATTCTATTTTGTTGGGTGCATGCATGCCTTTAATATATTGGCAGTCAAATTTGAGTGATAAGAAAGCCCAGTGAACCTCTGCCTGGAGGGATCTATTGATTCAAAGCTATTGGCCAGTAATTCTAGGTCTCTGGCCTGAGATTCACTGTTTAGGTGGAAAAGGGCTCTGTCACTTTTATTGCAATGAATCATTCAGGTTTGAATTTCGGGGAGGCCAATTTTTATTCCCACAACACTTTTGTCTCAACTCATCTCCACACTCAAATCTCATTGATAGTGTCCTATAGCCAAGCTAATATGTCTTTGCCTTCTGCATATCCTTTTAGGGTACTCCAGTTTGAAGGCTGTTTTTCTTTTGCGGTCACTTTTTTGGTGCATTAGGTATTTGTGTTTTAAAGCTTCTATATCCAATTGGTACTATTATCACTAAAGCTTGCACCCTTGCTGAACTATCAACTATGCAACCTAGTGAAACATGTGATCATTCCCTTAGAGCTCACCTAATTTAACTTAAATTGCGAGGAAAAGGGTCAAGAAATGGCATGAAATGAAACTTAAGATTCAAGGGGGTGATGCATGAAATGACTGTGACTTGTACTGCTGTTTTAGACGCACAATGTATCAAGCTGGAGTAGTACTGGGATGGGTGACCTCCCGAGAAGTCCCGGTGCTTTACCTTTGTGAGCATCACCTAGATGCAATGAGTGCTAAGTTTTCTATTCATTCTCATGAGAGATGGGTTCTTGTGAACCACTACTCATGAAACATGGGTCAATGAGTTTGACTCAAAAAACTACACAGTTGAATCATGATAGCAATATCAGAATTTGACTTGCTGTGGAAAATATCGCCTACTTATCAATTGATGAGCTTAAGGGGCTTTGTAATGAATGGTTCATAAGGCATAACACTTGTTGAAGGTTTTGCAAATGGGGTTGCAAGCAGAGTGGGTTTAACCACGGAGGAAACTCCGTAGTTAAGCGCGCTCAAGCTGGAGTAGTATTGGGATGGGTGACCTCCCGGGAAGTCTCGGTGCTTCACCTCTATGAGCATCAACTAGATGCAACGAGTGCTAAGTTTTCCATTCATTCTCATGAGAGATGGGTCCTTTTGAACCACTACTCATGAAACATGGGTCAATGAGTTTGACTCAAAAAACTACATAGTTGAATCCTGATAGAAATATCACAATTTGACTTGTTGTGGAAAATATCTCCTACTTATCAATTGATGAGCTTAAGGGGCTTTGTAATTAATGGTTCATAAGGCACAACACTTGCTGAAGGTTTTGTAAATGGGGCTGCAAGCAGAGTGGGTTTAACCATGGAGGACACTTTGTAGTTAAGTGCGCTCAAGCTGGAGTAGTACTGGGATGGGTGACCTCCCGGGAAGTCCCGATGCTTCACCTCTGTGAGCATCAACTAGATGCAATGAGTGCTAAGTTTTCCATTCATTCTCATGAGAGATGGGTTCTTGTGAACAAATACTCATGAAACATGGGTCAATGAGTTTGACTCAAAAAGCTACACAATTGAATCCTGATAGCACTATCACAATTTGACTTGCTGTGGAAAATATCTCCTACTTATCAATTGATGAGCTTAAGGGGCTGTGTAATGAATGGTTCATGAGGCACAACACTTGCTGAAGGTTTTGTAAATGGGGTTGCAAGCAGAGTGGGTTTAACCATGGAGGAAGCTCCGTAGTTAAGCGCACTCAAGTTGGATTAGTACTGGGATGGGTGACCTCCCGGGAAGTCCTGGCGCTTCACCTCTGTGAACATCAACTAGATGCAATGAGTGCTAAGTTTTCCATTCATTCTCATGAGAGATGGGTTCTTGTGAACCACTACTCATGAAACATGGGTCAATGAGTTTGACTCAAAAAACTACATAGTTGAATCGTGATAGCAAAATCACAATTTGACTTGCTGTGGAAAATATCTCCTACTTATCAATGTATCAATAATCAATCTAGTTTCATGCAATTCAAGTGTTTTCATGCACCAATACATCAGTGTATTACAAGGAGGTTGTTTGCGGGCGATTGCTTGCATTCGCAGGGGATTAGTCTTGCCCCAGCTCGCCCCCAACTTGGCAGTAAATAAGAACAAGGCAAGGCGGGTTCGATGCTGGGCTGGGCTGCGGGGATACCCCTGTAGTAAAAAAAAAGTTTTGCAAGGAGGTTTGAGATTTAAACATTTTTTGAAGGAGAAGAGGTGTTTTGACAACTAAATATTTGTTTGCAACCATCACATAGCTTACAACCTGCATAAAGTGTACATTTTCTGCCTATAGGTGCTGGAATGCGACATACATTAAGGTTTTACATGAGAAAACACAATAATATTCATAAATCGCTATTTTGAACTCAATGTAACAATACCTGAGAAGGCAAAATCACTGAAATCTTATTGCTGAAAGGTGTCTTTGCAGTAGTATTAGTCTGAAAATGCTTTGAAACTTCTTAGAAAATGAAAATTTCATTTGCTTATTTTCCGTCGTAAGACTGATTTTCTGAGTTTCAGTACAATATCTTTTCTAGAAGGAATTTTCAGCTGTTACAATGCTAGGCCAAAATTGCAAGAACTACTCAAAATTGAAGCTAGCAGTTGGCTTTTAGCCTAGGAATCACTCCTTCAAAATTTTCAACATAGGAATAATGATGACAAGACAAATGTAATTGTTTGACCTGACCAACCTTCACTTTTGAGCACTGGAAAACTGTCTTTACCTTTCTTTGAATGCTGGAGCTCATAGGTGGTGTAGGAGATGAGGAAAGTTGACTTTGTCTTCTTTTAATTTTTCATGTAGACTCCTATATCTGCTCTTCACCATCATGACGCTTCAAAGTTCAAACTACCTCTCTAGATGCACTCATCTGCTGTCCAACTCAGTAAATTAGGTTCGGATTGCCCTTGGAGCTCTCAACTGCTTTATTACACCTTAAACTACCAAAAACCTCTCTCCATGTATATAGGCCATGTTGAAAACATGTTTGGAGATGCTGGGCTGCTTGGGATGGTGTAGGAGAATCTTAAGGATAGCGAATGCCATATGTTGTTGTCATCAAGACCTTCCTCACCCTTCCATTCTCACCATTTGTTCACCTACAAGACTATGACTTGCATATTCATCTGCCATACCCTTTGTCATTTGTGTTTGGTATCATTGTCCCTATCCTTTTTAGGCTTCATGACCTATTCATGGTTTATCTTTGTGACTGTCATGATACCTTCTAAACCTTTGTGCTCATCACTCCTATAGGTTACAAAGTCCTTTGTAAGTATTTCTTGACTGCTATGTGTTGATGCGAGTTTTGTTCCACTACAACATATAGAATTGAATACTTAAATGTTTCAAAGTGAAACACCAAATCTCCAACTCTCTCTTGAATAAGGTCACTTCTCATGCTAAGCTTGCAAAGTAAGATCATGAAATGACTTCAAGGTTCCTTCTATTGTGGATACTCACTCAGTGAAATAATGTGATTTGCTGGTAATCACTTAGGGGACTTACGCTGTTCATTCAATGGATATCATCTGCTTGCACTTCTAAAGATTTAGCTTCACATTGTGCAATGAAAATACAGTTTTGATTTCTCAACTCCCACTTCAACGTAAACTTAACTTCTACTACTCCTACTCCTAATTATGAATGGAAAGAAGTATGGATGACTTGGACTCTACTAGATGCGGTTTTATCAGCGACTTCCACCAACCTAGTTCAAGCTTCTAAGGTATACTCGAATGATTTTCATATCAATATCTCCTCTTTGATCCCGTCAATGGATGCAAACTAAGGATTGGATATCAATTGAAGTTAAGAGCAATCACTAGCTTACCACGCAAGGCACTCTTACCATCAACAAGAGGCTAGTGGCCTAGTTTTGTTCAAGTCAAACAACTAAACATCCACAATTACTTTCATTCAACTAAACTACTTCAACATGAAATGAAATCTACTCCAAGTGAAAGACTGAGGGTTGAAGAAACCATGCAACACTTCAAAGCAACATTAAGTAATTCACCATGAAGACCAACAATGAATCATCAATTACTTTGAAAGTATTATAGCAACAATTTGATCAAGTCTCTCCCTTAGCTAAGCTAGTCTAATTCTACTACTAGCTCTCTAGCTTCTAACTCACTAACTCTTCTACTAATTGTTACAAATGAGAAGGCCTTGGCCTTTTATAGGTGTTCAATTACAATGAAGGGCCAAGATCGATTTAAGATCAAGGGCCAAGATTCATCCGTACAAACCCTAATTAGGGTTGCCAAACTATCAACCAATTACATGAAGACACAATTTATGGTCCAATAGGAAAATTACAAAGATTTTGATAGCCAATGAGAAAATTGGACACTTCGCATGATTTGATTGACTGAGCTTGAATCTGGAATTTTCTGATTGGAGAAGACAACTAGGTGCCACCTCATCATCCTTATCCTGTAGATCTATTTAATCCTTTGATGAAGAGAAAATATCACTTGATACTCAACATTGTACAACTCTCCTATATGATGGCATATTCCCAGATTGCTTCATTTTTCAAATCTTCTACAAGTTTTTTCTCAAGGTTTTGACCGTATCTTGCATCTTGGGTTTGTAAGCTTGAACCTTCTAATCTTCATTTTCAGAATTGAACTTGCATTTTGAAATTGTAGTCTTGATTGAACTTCTGGAAGCCTTCATGTAGCTGTGCCTTCTTTGCTTTCCTGAATTTCCTCTTGATTTCAATCTGAATTCGCATTTTTGATAGCTTGAACATGAATCTTCCCTTCTCACCTTGAGTCCTCGAGCTTGAAGTCTTGTTTGAAATCTTGACCTCACTAGAATCTCCCCCTTGCCTCCATCTCAAGTGATCACCTTGCAAAACAAAGAAGGTTTCATTAAATTCGTGAAAGAAATCTGAAAATAAAATCACATTAATAATGAACAAAATGGATTTCTCTTATTCAAGATCAGGTCTTTCTATCTTCTTGCAATGACAATTTAACATTAATCCACCAAAAATCTGGAAAAAAAAACTTAAGTTTTGGATGCATAATCTGCCTTTTTTCTGGGATAATTCGCTGGCAATTAGAGGTAGATAGCTGCTAATTTTGGGCAAACTTGCCACCAAATTCTGATGCCAAATTCATGGGGGAATCAATGGTGGATGATTGACTATCTGAGATGCATTTCGCTGTCATGGAAAATGTATTTCGCTGCTTGCTGATGAAAGAAAATTGCTGTCAATGAGGAAACCATTCGTTGTTAGTCCTAAGATACTTCACAGCCAAGTTTGATGGAAAAATCGCTGCCAATCCCAGTAATTCGCTGCTCTCCAATTGCAGAGCCAAATTCGATTTTGGAAGGATGTCAAAATGAAGTCTCAAGATCTTCTTATATAGGTGATTTGGGGGGCCAAGAGGGACGACCCCCAAGGAGGCCGACCTAGGCCAATAAAATTCGTCAATTCAAATTGTTTTTCAAACATTGGGGCCGACTTGGAAAGGAAGAAAGTTTAAGTTTTAAATTGAAATCGCCTTCATAGATGGAAGACCTTGGGCGGAGATTCCTGAGTTAGAGGAATTTCCCTCAAGGTTTTGTTAAGCCCTTTGATTGGATTTATTAAAACATTTGTTCTTCTTTCAGCCTCAAGCGCTCTGTAAGATCGATTTGATTTGACAAAGAGTCTAATTTAGGTAGGTGGAATTTCTACTTTTAGAGGAATTTGAGGGCGGTATTTTCAAAATCTCAGGAATTCACAGGCGGTATTCCTCTAATCAGAGGAATTCTGACCATGCTTTGCATTTCAACTTGTCTCAAAAATCGTCGCCAAGCTCAGGACTTCATCATTCTGGCCTTCCAACTTCATTCTCCTCTTTCAAAATCCAAGTTGCATCAAAATTAAAGACTCCAAGGTTCGGCGGAGATTCCTGAGTTTGGGGGATTTCCATGGCAAGATTTCCTCTAGTCAAAGGAATTCCGACCAGAATTCCTAACATTTAGAACTTTTCCATTTTCAAGTCATATAAAACTCTATTCATTCAATCTCTTCCCAACCCAAGAACTTAGCATTTATCATCAAGTCTTTTAGTCGTTTGTGAAGGCGAAGATTCTTGAAGTAGAGGAATTTCCTTGGCGGAATTCCCGGGCTAAGAGGAATTTTGCCATCCTTGCTCTCTTTTTCCAGACTTAGTCAATTTCAGCTCAGTAGGCGAGAGATTTTATACAAATATAACATTTAAGTATAAGTTACTTTAAGTCATATTTGTATAAATACTGTCAGGATCTTTGAGATAGGTTTTAGCTTCATAGGGGTTATAATAAAGATTCTAGATTTTGGGGGTTTTCAAAAAATTCTAGATGTAGCCAAATTTTAGGATTCAACACGCCTTCAACAATGTTACCTCTCAGAATCTATCCTGGCTTTCTAAGGTCAAATTGAAGTTGGAACAAGGATTTTCTAAAGGTTTTAACTCGTTTCATCACAAATCACTTGGTTTCAACTCCATCTCCATGACTGGCTTAACCCAACTTTTGCTTACATCCCAGACGGACTTGACTCCCCAGCACACCAAAATTGTTCGAAATTACTTCCTCAACTTGGAGACCTGAAAATGTTGCCAACTAAAACCACCTAAGATTACTACTCCTACTGCTAGAGAAAAAAGAAGGGGGTCCCAATTTGCAATGGGGTGCTGGTGTGAAAACCTCACAACACTATGTATTCAACAGGGTTACATACTGCCCTTATTACATTGTATTGCTCTTTCATGGATTCTTGGTACAAGCTATCATGCCATTTTTGAATAGACCTACTGTGCTTCACAAGCCCTTAATCTACTATGAGTAGGGCCTCTATCATCTTTGTCACTCTTGTACGAAGAAAACTTATATTACTGTCATGAGTGTCATATGATTCTTGTCATCATCCTTGCTGTCTCTCCATGACTGTGCACTAATGATAGTCCTTTGCATACTGTCAACTTTAACTTCCAACCTATGTTACCCCGGGTTTCCGGGACGGGGGGACAAGGAAACGGGTTTCTGGGACGGATTTTTTTTTTCTTGGGGCAAGGGATGGTAGGGGACGACAGTGGAGATGACTATATAAAAAATAAAGTTTAAATATTCATATGAAAACATGGATAAAGAATGCTTATTTACATTATAGAACCTTAACATATGACATTTGTGTTAAATAATTTAAATTGAGAGTTCACATGAGAGTGGAAGTCAAACAAATTATCAAAACTCAAACATTATTTAAATTAATTTTATGTGACAGCTAGGGGACGGGTTTCCGAGTTTCCGGGACGGGTCAAATTATGCTGGAAACGCGTCCCCAGGTAACACTGCTTCCAACTCAAATGCCACCACACCTATTCTCATGACTGCCCTACTAATCTTGCTTGAGGTATTGTATGAGGTTTTTAAGTTTCGACATGCAACAAAGACTCCCTGACTGCCATCATCTACCATCTTGGTGTTCTTGCCCTTTAGATTTCAAAAGGGAAATCAGTCTTTATCAATTCTCTGCCACTGTCTACTTTCTCAGTTTATAGGGCTCTTCTTGTTCTAACCAGCCCCAAAGACTCCACCATACATCATTTGGGTTTCATATACCTTCTTGGTGCTCTCAAAGCTGTCTTTCTCTCATTCTACATAATGATAGGCCTAACTTAGCATTTCATACATGGTTTCTTTGATCTCCTATTCAACCATTATGCTATCGACCTGCTGTGCCTTGTTTGTGGGTTCAATGTTGTAGCTTACAAGTGAGTAAATTCATACATAAGTGAAAAAGTGAGAAAATGAGTTCATTAATGATATCTTTCTCCTGGATTGTTGTGTCATGTCTCTTGACTACCCTGTCATTTTGATATAGAAGTGGCCCTTTTTTTTAACAGTCATTATTATACCGTTGCCTTTGCTAATGTTGTAATGTCCCCTATTGGGCACTCAAAAACCAATCTACAAGTGGATTCCCTTAGGGTTTCCCGAAAACATATTCATACCCATCTCAGAACTATACCCTCAGGGTTTCAGAAATACATGCCTTAGCCTATCTCGGGATTCATCCACCCTGTGAGGAATTACTCCAGCCATTCCCTACAACCTATCTGCCCTCAAAAGGGGCTATAGCAAGAGACTAAGGGATAGGCTATGAATATACCAACTTCAAATGGATTACAAATAAATTAATAATATATATGTATAAATAAAATACAACATAACTGATATAAAGTACAACATACAGTATATGTACCTCAGAACATATATTGGTCTCTTGTTTCTAACAGTATTCTGATATAGTATTCTGTAAATCAGTATTGATGCATAGATCATTTACAGCCTACTCAAATTGTCTGAGCTATAGTCCGCTCTTTCCTGTTATTCTCATATTCTCTATTTTCCTTTTGAACTCCTTGTGCAGAGTGTCAAATATATTTCCTAATCTCCAAAACCTTCCCTTCGAAGAATGCCCAGATATGTATAATAAGCCGATTCCCCCTGTTGAATGATTGTGATTGTCATCATATATCTTGCTAGTTGATTAGTTGCATCCTTTGAATGTTAGGGACACCTCTTTTCAATCTAAACAAATCGGCATGTTACTCCAAGCCACACCCTCATAATTAATCATTATTATTTGTTACCTTTATTCAAATCTAATCGACGCCTTGGTGAATAGATGATTCAATATGTCTAAATCATTATATCGCATCCGTCCAAACATTGCTGACTTAATCCAAGGTCGCATTGATTGTTTATTCCCCAAATGACTTAATTTGTCATTGCTTGATGATGAGAAGCTACTAAACTATTTGCCTGATGCCATAGTCACATGATGCTAGAACTATCTCCTTGTATCCGCCGCTTGTAGCTGTCTTAACAGATTACCATCGCTAATTATAGTAGATGTAATCTTTCAGAAATGGTGTTCTTGATGTAGTGTCCCAATCATCATTCTTCACTATCACTCACTTTAATCATCATATAATCTTTATCGCCACTGTCATAGTCAATTGTTCTCTAAGCGATACTCTTAATAATTTAATATTGCCGTCAAACGATACATGACCAACCCATGATAGTCTCTAACCCAACTCTCTCCACGTGATCGAACTTCTTCTGTAGCGGCGATTAGAGAACCGTTCCCATGAATGCATCTCGATATTGTTTAAGCTGAGCACAGTCAACATCAGTACTCTTCCACGATAAATGTTCTAATGGAGTTCCATCTCATTCGATGACTCTGTATAATATCATGATGTGGTGTATCTTTGATTGATGGAACATTATTCTTTGAAGACTCCACTATGCAATGTCTTTATTTCGTAATCTGAATTGAGACATTGCCAAAGATCCTTCACACTGCCGAAGGATAATGACACCCTGTAATATCTATGACAATCTCTTTGCTTCATCATATAGGAGATATTGATCTTATATATCTTGTAATTATATTATATTATAATTTATTTATTTTTATATTTTAATTTTATTATTAAATCCTATTTTGGAAAGGAGACATCATAATTAGGGTTTCAAACAGGGGACATGACAATCATTCCCTCCCCAAAATTGTTTGTCTTCAAGCAATGATTGTATGATCATAGAGACCTATCCATAATCCACCTGCTGCGTTACTCTGATTCTTTCATATATGTCTTCTCCCTTATTTTTAATGTAACTTATGGTTTGATATTAGAAACTTGGCAAAGCTTAACTTAAGACAAGTTTTCTCTTATCTTCCTGAGAAAAGGATCTAGGCCATCTCGTAATGGTGCCAATTGTATTTGCAAAAACCAACGTTCGCATGATAGAATGCCTCCAATTTATATCTTTTGGGCCTTCATTTTTCTTCATTCATAACTTGATGATACGAAGTAGAGATATGTTTCAAGAGTCCAAAATGTTTGTGGGATAATAGTCTTCAAGTCAATAAGAGATTTTATTACAATTGGTGAGATAGATTTCTCAGAAATGCGCAGAGGCTGAATCCTTTAGAGAACATAAGAGACGTTTGGTCTAATTTTATGTTGATATCCTGGATGTGACTGAAGTTAGGAACTAACTATGAAGAGGGGTCCACATCGTATTAGGAACCTCATGATATGAGCTTCACATACTCATTAAACCCTCCCTTTTTGAAAGCAAGAATACAGCTCTTGATATTAGACAGGCACATACACTCATGAAATAACCATGCTGAAAACACATTAGTTATGAATCAAATACATAAAGTGCAAAGTAATCACCTAGAGGCATGAATCATACACAAATACATGTAGAGCATGAATACACCTAGGGTGTGAAGCGCATGAATACAAGTAACGCATGACTCATACACACAAATGCACATAAGGCAGGTATCATACATTTAAAGCATGAATCACACATCTGAATACATATGAATCGTATGCATGATACATACACTCAAGGCATGAGGCATACACATGTATACATGTGGCGTATAAAGCATAAATTTATTTAAGTCAGGTATACATGTACATATACATAAAGCGCGAAGCATACACATGCATTCACTTAAGTAATGGAGCATACATGTAGCACATAAAGCATACACATGATTACACTTAAGTCATGAATACACATAGCACATTGAAGCATACACATGAATTCATTTAAATCATGAGCATGCACGTAGCACATAAAGCATACACATGAATTTGCTTAGGTCATGAAGCATATACGTGAATACATGTAGTACATAAAGTATGAAGCATATTACTGAATTCACTTAAGTCAAAGAGCACGAAGCATACACATGAATTTACTGAAGTCGGGAAGTATAAATACACGTGATGCATACATATGGATTTACTTAAGTCATGAAGCATACATGTAGCCATAAAGCATGAAGCATGAAGCAACAATATACATAGATACACACAAAGCATAAATATATGTAAGGCGTGAGCAATTTGCAAGGCATAAGGCATCCACATAAGGCATGAAGTAGTACACATGAATACACATAAGGCATGAAGTATAAATATGGAATGAAGCCATATAAATGCATGCAAATCATTAAGTATACATGTCAGGCATAAAGCAATAAATACACACTAGACATTTTAAGTATGAGGCAAAACACTTAATTACATGCCAAACATGTAAGGCTTGAAGCAGTACATACATACTCATCAGGCATGTAAGGTATGAAGCATGCAATAAATACACGCATGAAGCCATACACAAAGCATACATGAGGAATGTTCTTATGGAGTAAACATGCATGAAACAAACACAAGGTATTCACATGAACAATATGTATAAAATACATTTAGAGTAAGCATATTTAAGGCACATACATGTAGAAATGTAATGTTGGCCTACTTGATTATATTCTTAACATATTTCAAGGTTGAATAGTTAACCCTATTTAGATGGCAAGTATGGTAGGTTTATCCTGCAGGATGGCAAGAATACATTTAGAGTAAGCATATTTAAGGCACATACATGTAGAAACGTAATGTTGGCCTACTTGATTATGTTCTTAACTTATTTAAGGGTTGAATAGTTAACCCTATTTAGATGGCAAGTATGGTAGGTTTATCCTGCAAGATGGCAGGAATACATTTGCAGTAAGCATATTAAAGGCACATACATGTAGAAATGTAATGTTGGCCTACTTAATTATATTCTTAACTTATTTAAGGGTTGAATAGTTAACCCTATTTAGATGGCAAGTATGGTAGGTTTATCCTGCAAGATGGCAGGATTATGCTTTGATACCAATTGTAGTGTTCCCTATTGATAGGTGTCACTCATGCGAAGTGTGCATTGTGTTTCTCTTATTGAGCCATGGGGATGCGCCCTTCCTCCTGGAAAAGGAATTCTCGCATTTTTGGTATGAGACGTTTCTGGGATGCGGGGACTTAGGGGAAACATCCTCCCCCTCCCCCTCCCCCGCCCTCCTCACACCGCCGGTTGAGATGTTGGGGATGGGGGGACTTACCATCTTGGGGATGTCTAGATCCTCTTGTGGCCCCCAATTAGAAACTCCAACCCTAAACAAAAAATGGTTAAAAATTGTGAAATGACGATTGTAATGAAATTTTGTTAGGTTTTGGAGGCCTTAATTGTGCTTGTTTGACCTTGGACCTTGTGAGGAGTGCTGCCTCTCAACTCCTGCAAGGGGCGTTGCCCCTTGACTGCTAGGGGCTTTTGCCCCTAGACTTCTGCAAGGGGTGCTGCCCCGTGATCCCGTTGGGGGCTCTGCCCCAACCTTCACAGGGGCACTAGCCCTTGACCCCAATCATTGCCTTGTCTTTTAATGTTCATTAGTTTAAACTTCAATTAGTATGCCAAAGTTCCATTTGCAATTCTTATACTTATTCTTGGTTCGCTCCTGAAGTTCCAAAACGCTGCCCGCCATTGTTAATATTCAAATTTCAGTGCACTCATTGTCATGTTTTGAATGTTTATTAGTGTAAACTTTACCGTGTAGTAAAGTGTAAGGACCCTTGCTGGTTCTAACTCTGACAAACACCAAATTGCTTTACTTTTCAAATGTTTGACATATTATCAAACACTTTGCAGGCAAGCTCTAATACCACTGTAAAGAGCCTGCTTGGCTCTGTCCCAGATTTTACTTGCAAAAGTTTTATTTGTTTTGAAATTGCATTGTTTATGAATTAATATCAAATAAGTTGCCAGGTAATAACAATAACATTACAAATATTTCTTAACAACTCTATTCCAATTAAATACAAATAATCGTTCAAGAACTACTGCAAGGCATGCTATCGGATTTAAATTCAAATTCCCAATTACAACTAACAACACCATCTCTCAACAATCTGATTTAAAACTGAAATAAATAATACATTCCCATGCATTGAAATTGATCATAGTTTGAACTTGTCATCTCCACCCTCTTGCAAAGTACAGGCCGCAACTGGTAATGGTAATGGTAATGGTGGCGGCTTTTAGAATAATGGCGGCTGCTAATAAATCATGGCGGCTGATGGTAGAGAGCCCACGCCCAGCAAACCATATCAATCACCTAGCAAAGGCGATCAACATATACCATAACTGATTTGCTTCTCTCCTTCTATGGCGTCAAACCTCAACCACATGTAATCCGCAATGCTGATATGTAGACTTCTCACAATTCGCTGGAATTGAATACCAGTCCAAAGTGATAGGAAAACCGACATGAATTTACATTCAGCAAGTTTCTCCAAACCCTTGTCCCCACAATTCAAACCAAAACATGAATAATGAATAGCATAATCAATGAATGCCTTTGAATTCTTCCCTAAAGCCTTTATAAAGTCCTCTTCACAAATTGATCCCTAATCTTCAACTTCACACTTTGCATAACTAAAAAGCAATTACTTAGCTTTTCTTCCCAATTGCATTTCATGAGTTTGAACTATATTTTTTAATCATATGTCTCTCCAAGACTTTATAAGAAAACATTGAATACTTTGGCAATAAATAATAAGCTCTTAATTAATAATTAAGTATAACTTAATTAATAATCATCAATCATCAAATAACTTATTAAATCTCCCAGATGAATAACTTGCCACTCAGACATTCACTGCCCGAGCCAAACGCCATAATGTCCTGCCATAAATAGACACTGCCAGAAATAGACTTACTATAAATAGTAAGTCCCTCAAATTGGAAACTCTGCAAATGAATCCACAACTCCACTGATACCAATGCTCAGGCGCCCTGCGAAAAATAGCAACGACGACGATCAGCCAAAATAAGCACTTATAGTAAGTCTATCAATCTGACTCAAACGAAAAGCAATCCTGGCATCACAGACCCCCAGAGTGGAAAATGACCACTGGCTCTGCCACACGCCCCCCTCCAACATCCTGATTAGTCTACGAGGGTCAGGGAGAAACTAATCCCATGTGCCTAAAAACGGGGACATTACACAAAGTTTCATTTACAGTTCTTATACTTATTCCTAACATATCTTTTTATAACTAAAGTTTCAAATACTATATGTATTTGCGCCACCCCCCACTGCCACCCCCCCGCTGTCCCCAAACTTAGACCTTTGTCCCCCTGTCCCCAAGCCCCGTGGAAATATGGTTTCTATTTTCTGTCCTAGGATTGTCATGTTTGGCTTTTGACTGTCCATTGTGTCCTAGTCATGCATAAACCTCTGCCATAACAGCATCCTTTGCTAACATAGACTGTCTTGTCATCCTTCATCATGCGCATTCATCAACTTTCTCTACTCTCTGTCATTCACTCAGCTGACTACTTAGAAATGGGGCCTTGCAAATCATATTTCCCTTTTTATTTATTATTTGGTTAAATTGAAGTTACTTTGCATTTACCCCTTTTTGATCTGCTAATTTTTACAATCAGATGGCAGGGTTTCTTTTCAAGTTTCTACCTCACAGCTAACTTCTACAATCATTAAAAGCACTGGATTCTATCACACTATTCTCTTTTGTTTCATAGCCATCCCAATTGGATATATTTAGTCTCCCTTTTCCTTGAAATAGAGAAAGGATGACTACATGAAAAGACAGCTCATAAATATGAAATCAAATCACAAGTGTCTTGGGTATTAGGATAACTGCATCTTTCTTCATTTAGTTCTCAGGCTCTACCTCTGCCACTAAGGGATGAGAAAACTATACCCTTTTCTGAAATGAGTGCTTCAGAAGTCTGAGAGATGGGCCACTATAGGAGTAATATATAGGACATACTTCAAAACTATGAACTGTAGGTACATCATCATACGACATAACTTCTGGATGTACAGACTTGGCTTCCCTATATGACATCCTGCATTTGTAGCTGACAGCATGTCATTTTTGGTAGGCGTGAGCCTAGGAAAAATATCTTGACCAGAATCTACCACAGAAGGATCCAATTCTTAGTGATTGCTACATTCTGACAGCTGATTATGCAGAGGGGCAGATGTCAATGCATCACCTCCACTTCCTAATTCTTTGACATGTCCTCTACGACTAATCTTTTACTGTCTTGATAGTGATAGGACTGTGATACATGCCCTCTCTTTTACCATCTTGATAGTGATATGACTGTCATACATGCCTCTGATTTTGTCTCAACAAGCATTGTGTTCAATTGACTATAGGTTTATCTTCATGTTTTAGCTCCTCATAAGACTTGACAAACAACCGCTTTTCTGTCCCACTGTGTTGACGGTCATCACGTGTTTCTAATATTCTATGCTTTGCTTGGTCTCACCATTCTTAAACTTCTGATCTCAAAATTGCTCTTTTATCATTTTTTAGCATGTGTTAGTAGAAAATATCTTTGAGAATATGGATCCATTTTTCACCTGGAGTCCCACATGCTGGCCTCTATCTCATAACACATCCTTCACTTGCAAATGCCTTGGTCAGATACGAAATGTGATATCAACCATTTACATACATATACTGCAACAGCTGTAAAGATCCAAGCCACAGATCCCAACAAAACTTCTGCTTGAAAGAAGCACCTTCAGACAACTTCTCTTCCTTGGATGATTCCCTCTATTTTTTATTTTGTACTTTGGTGAGCATATTGTGTTAATAGGTGAAGTGAAACTACCTGTCATGTGCAAAAAGCTTATCAGCCTTTACATTCCAAAGATGGATGACACCATCTTGACCTCCATTAGAAAGCAATGGCCAGCATGATTGCATCTCAAAGAATAGGTCTCTTCAACATGAACATCTAATCTCACCGAGGGTTGCTGTCTGTTTTCAGCACTCCATGTGTACATATCACTTATTCACAACATTTGGGCCTCTGGCAACTAGTGACCACACCCAATCTCCATACTCGAGAATATTTAAACATTTCAGAGAATCCCTGTCCCATACATGTATGGTAATATTCCCAAGAGCTACTATGAATACGATAATAATCAAGGTCAATTCAGATAATGGGCCCAATATGCCCCTGAAGGTAAATTTGGTGATTTGGCCTGTAATTCCTGAAATGTCAAACAACTAAGGCAGCTCAGGGACTGTTAATCAACCGTTTACAAAATATTCAGTACCTCCAACCAACATTCCCATATCTGCTGCTATAGCCCAAATGGTACTACAAAGGGGTCGAGAGTGGTCCTAGGAGCCCTTTCCATCACATTCTCACCACTGTATCATATCTTTCTGTGCAGCAGGCAACATAATCATTTCTGCCAATGATTGTGCAAATAAAAATATAGCAATGTAATCATCTCCTGCTCTGGTAGCTGAAAAAATGCATGCTCAATGTTTTGATACATGATATCAAGTCTTTCTTCTGCTGTCATGGTTGAATATTGAATGCCATTATGGTGTGCCTCAAGAGTTCCCATTTTTTTTTCTTTCTTTTCCACCTTATTGAATGAGTGAGCAACATCAGTGTAAACCTTAGAGCTTCCCTAGTTGCACTTTTCAGGACCTTTTCCCTTAAGAACCGTAGTGTCGGCAAGAAGCAATAAAATTGCATTTGATATGACCCATCTTGCTTCTCTCCTAATATCAAACTCAGTAGTTTGAAAGACATGAACAAGTAAAGGAATGATATTTGCATCGATCACAACATGAATCTGTTCTTTGTTGCCTTTTCAGCTATCAGACACTGCTCTACTGATGAGCAGCAACCCAGGCTTGGCTTTGCTCAGTGGATGTCTATGTATTAGTCTGCAATAAAATCTACCATTCTGTGAGCATTTCCTGTGAACTCTTCCATGTTAAATGCCTTTTTTATACTCCCATTTTCACTCTCTTTAGCAATGTGCCTCAGCATATGTATCATCAACATAGAACCACATGTCATATCCTAAGATTTTTTTTCAAAATATTCTTCAAAGAAGCCACATCAGATGTTGAAGTGGTACTGTTGTCACGAGGATTCCGCCCCATGCCAAACTCGAAAGCTCAGCAATCCTAGGCACCAGGGAATGATCTTCAAGCCCGTGGGTTGCCTATTGTGAAGATTAATCTCCTGGTTATGGGCTGGTTCCCTTATGATCACCTAAAACTACTAACTTGGCTGGGAAAAGGGTAGAAGGATGCTTTGAAATTAAACCTATCTTAAAAGGCAATTCACCAAATGTGTTTTCAGAATAATACTGCTGTCCTGGACACACAAAATGATTAACTTATGAAGCCAAACATACACAACTTAGAATTTCAGATGTATTTTGCAACAATGATTTTTAACTAGGTTCAAAACACTAGGGACAGCATTAAGAAGGATGGCATAAACGTCATCACATCCTAATCTCTACTCCCTAGCTGATAAACACAAGCAATAACCCGCAAAAGTATACATCTTTCTGCATGAAGGCAATAGAAATGAGACAAAAGTCAAGGAGAAAAATATCATCACATGATTACATCCATCATTCTGAAATACATGCACAATAATACAGCTCTTAGAAGGCAAAAGACTTGATTTTATTAATAAAAAAGATGCTTTTTAATAGTCATATAAGTCTGAAATAAAGGGTTACAATGCTGCTCTGCTTTTGCTGTGTGCAAAAGTCAAGAGAACAGAACTAGAAAAAAAGATTAAAAGAAAGGCCAAAGCTTAACAGAAAGAAGGAACTGAGGTATAACTAAAGCTTGAACTGAAAGAAACTCCTTCAATCT
This sequence comes from Thuja plicata, assembly GCA_018584345.1. NCBI lineage: Eukaryota > Viridiplantae > Streptophyta > Pinopsida > Cupressales > Cupressaceae > Thuja > Thuja plicata. The sequence goes on along the minus strand of MU225256.1, from coordinate 2,157,878 downwards.
GCAACTACTGATGTCTTCACCCTTGAGCTCTCCTTCAACTTGCATAAAATATCTTGTATGGGTCGAGCAAGCATGAAGTTCTCACAAAAGGGGGGTCATAACTGAAAGAAACATGAAGTGAGAGGCCTAGGAAACCTCCTTGACTGATGCACAACTCACGTGGACTCTCAAACTGAGGTCCAACTACTGTTAACTACTCAAATTTCCTCCCTTTTAGGCGTCCAAACAGACAGATCTATGGTATTCGTCATCCTCGAAACCCTGCATGGAAAATGATAACAACGTATTAAATAATAGACAAAACCCTAACTAGCATAAAATATAATTAAAATAATTAAAACGACATAAAGAAATCCACGTCAACGCTACCACCAAAGCATCTTATCCTTTTCATTGTTGAGGATATGTGTCATCATCGCGTGATCCCACGATGGATAAAAGTTGTTCAGTTTCTGATCGCAAGATCATGCCAACCGTTGATCCTTTCACTGCTTTAATCGCCGATCAACCGGGACACGTGTTGTTCAGGCGTGATCCCGTGAAGAATAAACGTGCATCTTCCAATCGCGGGATCACACCCACCGTCGATCTTCATTGTGCTTTAACTGCCGGTCAACCTTCAACCTCCTTTAAATCTCGATCATCTTTTCCGCTCGGTTAAAACACCACTGTTGATCATACCCACGTGCTAAAAGAAAGGAGCTTTAGTAGCGCGCAGTTTAAGTGACTTTAGAAATGTCGTGCATCCTCATCAACCTGCTCGACCAAGCAGGTACTGCCAGCTTCTATCCCTACTGTCTCACTATTCAGAACATCTGCAGGCCCATGACACATGTCGTAAATGCGTGATTCCGTGATAGATAAAGAACGTGCAACTTCTGATAACGGAATCACGCCCACCGTCGATCTCTGCTAAAGATTAACCATGGATCTTTCTTCGTTACTCAGAGCACTTGCGGGCCCGGGACATGTGGTGACAATGCGTGATTCCGCGATGGATAAAGATTGTTTCACTTTCTGATTGCGGAATCACGCCAACCATAGATCTTTGTTGAGGTTTAAATCACCGAACAAATCTGTGCAAAGATATGAAACAACAAAAAACCCACGAAAACACAGGCAACGACTATATTTATGAATTTGAAAATAAGACTAAGAACATTAGGGTAAAACAACAGTACAAAACATATAAATCTCATCGGCATAGGTATAAAAATACTTCCCTGAGCTATTTGTATATGCAAAATAATCTGTAAATTTGGGTTCCACCACCGTGCTCGCTGACCATAGTTGTATGAATGTACACTGTAAATTGCATTACAGACTTTCGTTTTTACAAAACTCAATATCCAAAACTATGTTGTACTACAAGCTTTCATGCAGATCAGTAGTGTTTCCATAAATGACAACCTCTATGCAATCATCGATCCTTGGCAAAGGATATCGGTTCTCACCGTCACCTTATTCAACTATCGATAATCAATGCATAAACGCAAGGATCCATCCTTCTTTACAAAGATGACTGGTGCACCCCAAGGAGACACACTAGGACGAATACGGCCCTTGTCCAACAACTCCTCTAACTGCAACTGAAGTTCACTCATCTCCTGAGTAGTCATGCGGTAAGGTGCCCGAGAAATAGGCTCTGATCCAGGAATGAGATCGATACAGAAATCTATGTCACATTGAGGTAGCATGCCAAGGATCTCACTCGGAAACACATATGCAAACTCATGAAGCAATGGGTGATCATCAAGAGAAACCTCCTGACTCTTAATCCCATCGAGGTCACTAACCAAGACGACAAACAACCAACAACCTTGTCGTATACTCTGCTTTAGCTGCATGGCTGAGATCAAGTGTAGTGAAATAAGTCTCTAGATCCCTACAAGCTTGCACGCCCACCTGTGTCATCCACACTCAAATGATTTCTGTCGACAATCAATACATGCCTGGTGGGAAGATAACCAATCCATACCCAACACAATACTATACGAACCTAAGGGTAGGACACGAAGGTTTACGGTGGCGGTGAAGGTACCCAAATCCAACACAACCATGAGCAAGGGAGTCCATGACCACTCTAGAACCTATGGCTAACTCAACCTGCCAATTATCAACATGTCATGGTGCCGCTAGCCCACATCGCTCCACAAGGAAGGGAGAAATAAAAGAATCCGAAGCACCAGAATCAAATAATACAGAAGTAGATATACCATGTAACCAACCTGTAGTATCAACAATGGTACCCTGGTGCTTAGCTTGACACTTGTCAATTGCCGCAAATACTCAGTGGGATATACCTGCATCCCCAACTGTAGGATCAGACATAGATGCCCTCTGACTCGGTCCTGCAAATGACCTTTGAGGACACATCTCTACCTTATGCTCCTGGATTATAACCGCGACCTGCCTGAGGAGCACTGGACTGCTGATAGCTCCCTCCACTAACACTCGGTTGAACACTCTGAGATGACTGAACACGCTGAGGTTTCCCGTTACGGTTCCAATTATGGCCCTTACCTCCTGAGGTACCTAAACCATGGCTACTCTGTTGACCCTAAGGATGATGTTGTTCGCGGTGCTGCTGGCGACCCATCCTCAGAGAATTACTGAATGTACCCGGGAAGATCCCACGGGTTGTACCTATGTACTATGTGTAGCTGATCCAGAAGGATGTGCACTATGAGTCTGTTCACTTGACTATTGATCAAGACCCCTAATAATGTTACCCTCAGATAACCTTGCGTTCTTGGCAAAAAATACAAGTGTCCTAGGCTGATGCATATGAACATCTCCAGTAATACGACCATTAAAGCCCCGAACAAAATGTTGCACTAACATAAGCTCATCATGGTAATTACAGGAATATTGCCTCAGCTCAAATAACATGTGCTCGTACTAATCTACTATCATAGTCCCCTGTAAAAGATCGTGAAACTCATCAGCACATGCTTCTCTATACTGATAAGAAAGGAACCGCTGCTCAAAGATCTTCCATGAGACCGTCGCAATACTCAACTAGAGCTTCTACTCCTCTGTGTGCTACTAAGTAGATGCAAATTCCCTAAGGTGTGTGATGGCACATCGATCTCTAGTGTTTCTCACATACGGATGCATAGGATGCATAGTGAAGCAACGTCCCATATCTAAAATCCAAGTCACATCTTCATTGTCACTGCGAGTACCCTCACAGAGAGGTGGACAGGACCTCAGAAGGTCTCTCATGTTCCCTGCACAGATAGCATCCCCATCCACCACTGCCATGTCCCTCCTATACTCACCTCTAACACTAGGTGGAGTACAAGAAAGCTCACGCTCTCTCCTCTCCTCATGCTCTCTCCTTCCAGATAGATGTGATTCCCCTTGGTGAGACCCTTCTCGTCGAGGTCCCAACTGAGTAATAAGTTCCTGCAGTAACTGAGCCAACTGGGGATTCCCATCATTACCACCATGACCCTCTCAATGATCCTCCTAGCGGTCCTCATGTTGATCTTCCTCTCTATTCTCTTCCTCGTGATGCTCTTCCTCATGGTGTTCCTCTTCGTGGTCATTCTGACGGGCATCCCGTCGACCACGTCTACGTCTAGGAGGCATCCTAAAGGCACAACAAGAGATGGATCAAAACCACAAATAAAAAATACCACTAGCCAGACTAAGGCCATAAGAAAGAAATGGTAACCACCAATCGAGTAAACAACCACACACCACTCACACTAAACACAATGGGAGCATAACACAGAGATCCTAGCGTATGAACCTGGCTCTGATACCAGATGTAATGCCCCGCCCGGGAATCATTGGAACACAAAGATAACATAGCACTGATAATTTTTTTTTAACAAGTTACCTATCAAGATGAAAGAGTAACTAAGTGCAATAGAGAAACATTTAAACATGAAACGAAACTTAAGGAACATGGCAACTCACATGCTCTCCAACACAAGCGGAACTTCTTCAATACTTCCAAAGATTCCCAAGCCTTTACTGTGAACAAGATTCACTTACCAAGTAGAAATACATAGAAATAAGAATTGCATAATTCAACCCCCCAAGGACAATCAATATTCAACCTATTCTGAATTGGAATGATGCGTCTCCCAAAAGGGTAACCAAAAACCTATTTTGTATCTTCTAGTTGAGGACAAAAGATCCCCTATCCGTAATACAAGTAACTTGGTTAGTTACTCGTACGATAATTCACCTTGAATCTTATGATAAAAAAGCGGGAAGCAGGGTCTCGTACGAGTAAGGAATAGGTCCTGCAGTACAAGCAATCCTGACTCGTATGGCAACATATAGGAACTCGTATGACACTGCACTTGGTTTTGTATAGGCTTTGTTCCAGAAGCCATAACTTTGGCATTCAGAGTTTGATTGACTCTGTTCAAAATGCGTCAGAAAGCTCTTAACAAGCTCTACAAAAACATTTACCTAAAACAATCTTAGGACATCAAATTTTTTATGTCATTCACTTTAATCAAGTGCAATCTAAAAATAGGTGACCGTTGTTGCGAAAACTTGCAACGCATAGTCACCTCAGTCCAAAAACTAGATAGGTTTGCCGACACCAACATGCGAAATGAAAAAAACAAAACTGAAACCACATCGAGGAGTACCAGATACATGCATATCCAGGCTATGGACACTTGATTGCATTAATGTACAATATAAGGGAAACATAAACATAATATGCTAAAACTAGAACCCCAAGTATAGACACGAAATACATAAATGACAAGAAGGGATAGAAAAGAGCACATCATGCTCAATATGTCCATCATTGAAAGTTGTCCACCATCTGTCCACCGATCCCCAACAGTGGTAAAGTGCAACACCACCCTACTATGTGGAACCCTTAGGTCCATCCCACCGTGCTCGCGAAGATACTAATCCCGACCACAACCAAGATAAACACTCACACCAAAAAGAGATTACACTGACACCAAGTAGATGGATAAAAACACGGAATGGTACAAAGGTCCAAGTAGGAACACAAAATGAGTAGGTCAAGGTCTCTACTCAACAAGACAAGGTACGATGTCAAGACTCAAGAATGGAGTGCCATCACATCGCTCATACAGGCCCGTGTGGAATCGATTAATCCTTCTCAATCAAGGAAGCTCCATTGGGTCGACACACATCTTTCAAACAAACGACGATGCCATGCCGGATTGACATCTACAGATGGATCGTGGCTATCCCGGCTCACGCCTCTCAAACAAACAACTGATGGATAAAGTACTAATCTTATTACTATTATGTTTTTTTTTCATTCGTTTTAAGGTTATCACTTATTTAAATAACTCAACCAAGGGATACCCTAGGACCACTTTGTGTCCCATCCCGCCTTGGTGAGCCACTCCATCCCACTACTCTACACCTATTGGCCGAACACAATGAAGCATAAGGACTCCAAATCTCAATCAAAGAGGTAAAAGAATTAAAGCACATGGCTCTATTGGCCTCAACCAAGACCACGGGTCTTAATGCAATCCCATCATGGCACACAAAATCTTGTGATGTGGTCTCAAACACCACCATCACACATCCAATGCAATCAAATCAAGCATGGAGAATAATTCCATAAAATGGAAAGACAATCACAAGTGCTCACGTCACACTCAATTGGACACTTGGCCAGGAGTACAGATTCACTCACACATCTAAAATTGACAATGTAAAAACAAAGAATGGTTGGAAGCTTGGAGGACAACACACTCCAATATTCGGATCCAACCAAACAAAACAAATAGTAAAACTGGGTGGCATGCAAAATGAGGCGACCCCAAAATTTCCCAAAAATCAAAATTCTCAGAAAACTACAAAACGAAAACCCACTTGCCCATAGGCACCCAACAACACACCAAGCCAATAAAGTTTCAGTTCTGGATAAACATGGAAAAACGGCCAGCATAACGATAATAAAACCAATAATGAAAACCCCAGTTGCCCGTAGGGAGTCAATCAGGCATTTAAAAGCTACTCTCAACCCACAAAACAAAAACAAACAATAACCAGATCAAACGATCGAAGAAAGATTTAAATATCGAAGGCCCTACCTCACAGCCGGAGGAGAAACCTGGAAGAATCCAAAAGTTGTTCCACATAAACGAAGGTATCCGTGACACGATTCCAATGAGCCGCTACCCACCAAGATCCGACGACTTAGTTAGACACAATGAAAAAAGAGCGAATTTCTCCAATCAAGTTTGGAGCAAAATCCAAATTTTTATAAAAAGACCAAAAGGGAAAAAGTGAGTAAAAAGAACTCACTTTTAACATTTATAACACTTTATAAAAAGTGACTTTTAAAATAGATTATTTAGATAATTAAAATAACCTACTTACCTTTCGCCCCAACATAATTAAATCGATTCCACATAATTGGAATCCAACTATGGCCAAATAGCCAGTAAATAAAATAATTATTAAAATTCTCCCAAAGCATTAAAAGTCAATATGCGACAACGACCGGAACTTCTAAATGCACAGATAGTCACTAGTCTATCACAAATGCATAATGAATCTGGATTTACCAATATGTACTGGAGGGAATAATATACTAGTCAAGATACATCGTCCATAGAGGGATGACATTGACTCAACATGAAAGGTTGGTAATACTATCTCTTGTGCCACTGCTGGGGATATAGGTACAAACTCAGCTCTTGAATTCAGGATGAATGTACCTCATACCTGTTTCGTAAACATGCAAACATCAAGTGTACCTGCTCATAATAAAATAGCCGAAGCACAACATGTCATAATCAAACAACGAAGACGACACCATCGTGTGGACCTCACAAGGGGGTAACTACGACTTCATCTCACTTTGTACAAACATGCAAAGCATAACATATATATCCATTGCATGAGCAAATAGAGAACAATTATTCATTTAAATAATCATTGCATTAATATTTACGCATTTAAATATAAGTATTAAATAAACCATCATGATAACATGGACATATATCAATGGAAGTAATTACAAAAATACCCACATGTAAGGCATAGTACTATGGTGAAATCATATATAATCATCGACATAATAATCCATTGTTCCTTAGTAAAATATACTAGGTATCATCATAAGGTATCATGTCACATCTCTAGCATCATCATGCAAATATCATCAAAATTGCAACATAAACCAACCATCTACTACAACTAAGATTCTAGAACCAAAATAAGGTACTGTCATCGAAAGCATCCCATCATGACGATAACCATAATAACATGAACAAAGTATCTCGGGTCAAAATAAACATGGAACGTAATTCAACCACGGGAGGCACTACACTCATTGTCTTCGTATCTCCTCATCTTTGTCTCTCTCCCTATTATACATGTAATGCATTATATATGTTGTGCATTACATATATAATGCATTAAGATTAATATATGTGTAATGAAATTTTAATACTTGTGGTATCTGATATCATATAATATCTGATATTGGATAAATATAGTAATATTTATTTATAATATTTATATGCATTTATATCTGATATCAGATATGATATCCGATATCAGATCTTTAAATATTATAATAGTATATCTATTCATATCTGATATCTGATATGGAATACTTATTCGATATCAGATACTTTTCAAATATCAGATACATATCCAATATCAGATATTTATCTGATATCCGAGATAGGTTTTTCTTAGGTGTTTGTTTTGGCTAGGTCTACTAACACCCATGCATACTAAAAAGTCAACATGGATTTTTGCATTTTGGGGCAGACGAAAAAACACATTTTTTTACATATTGCCACTTTTTGACCCCTATGATCCTGCACATACCCTAGGGTTGATCCCTCTTTTTTGTATCCCTTTTGGAGGCAATGCTTTCCTTAATAATTGATCCTCCTTTAGTGGATTTCCTAAGTGAACTATGCTTCGCTTGGATATCCTTTTTGATGGTTTAATTAGCATAACAAAGCTTGCTAGACCTCAATTACATCTTTTGTAGTAGTATTTTCTCTTCACATGACCCACAGTAAGTCAAAACCTTATTATGTGAGCTGGTCATCTCTCTCTCTCTCTCTCTCTCTCTCTCTCTCATTGTTGCTTCATCTTGGTTTTGGATTTGATGAGGAATTAAGTCACTTGGGGGCTTGGTTTTGGATTTGATTTAGGAATTAATATATGGTTATTTAATTAATAAATATTAATTAAATGCATATATGTAATTTAATGATTTAAATGTTAAGTTCTAAATTAATAATTGAGATTTAATTAATAATAAATCCAAAAATTGAAGTTAATTGCATAATTGAATTAATAATATTACTTTAAGTTACATAATTAATTTAATTAATATTATGCATTTCATATGCATTTTATTAATAATTATGACTGACTTTATTTTATAAAGTTTAGTTGAGCAAACTTAATTCAAGTTAAGTTGTGCAAACTTAATTCAAGTTAAAAAATAAAATTAAAGTATTTCCTTTTAATTTTAAATTAGAATTTAATTCCTACTTAGGGTTTCACTTTGAGAACCCTAAATTCCTAGGTTTTCGATATATCTGAATTGAAAGCCATTTGGAGGCATTCAATCAGGTTGAAGGAGAATTTTGAAGTTAAAGAATTTTTTAAAGCTTTGGAGTATTTTTTATTGCGTCTTGCTTTGTGATTGTTTCAGACCTGTTCTTCGTTGTTGAGGTAGCGTTTAAAGCCTTGATAATTCCAATTCTTCAGATCCCTATCTTCTATGCATCTGAATTACTAGAATCCTTTGTTTGAAACTTCCTTGTCTGTTATTGTGTGTTTGAATTGTTAACATTTTGAGAAATAGGTTATTCGATTGATTCTATTATTTCCCTTACTTGTTTGTGTCAGATCTGTATTTTTGGGCATTAGGGTTTCATTAAAAATGTCAGTTTTCAAGAAGGGTGTTTTCTATTTTCCCAGTTAGGGTTTCGGGTGACCTTTGTTAATCATAAAACAATTTCATATCTTCCTTATCACAAATTTCAGTTCCTGCTTATAGATCCAGATCTACATGGAGAAACTAGGAAAGTGGGAAAAAATGCATGCTTTTGAAGAAAATAAATTATATATTATCTTCTTATTTTCCTATTATGCATGGATCAATATTTAATACAAAAATTATTCCCCTTTTATAATTAATTGCATTTATAGTTTTCAAGAAGGGTGTTTTCTATTTTCCCAGTTAGGGTTTCGGGTGACCTTCGTTTATCATAAAACAATTTCATATCTTCCTTATCACAAATTTCAATTCCTGCTTATGATCTGCATGGAGAAACTAGGAAAATGGGAAAAATGCATGCTTTTGAAGAAAATAAATTATATAATATCTTCTTGTTTTTCTATTATGCATGGATCAATATTTAAAGGGAATGTTTTTTATATTAAATATTGATCCATGCATAATAGAAAAACAAGAAGATATTATATAATTTATTTTCTTCAAAAGCATGCATTTTTCCCATTTTCCTAGTTTCTCCATGCAGATCTGGATCTATAAGCAGGAATTGAAATTTGTGATAAGATATATATATATATATATATATATATATATATATATATATATATATATTGCCTTTTATGGTTTTCTTTTTGTCCTCTCGTTGGTTCTTTTGGTGGGAGCATTAGGGTAGGTTATCTAGGAGCATAGATGGGAAGTAACCTTCAATGAGTGCTAGGGCCCTCAAGTGGCTGCTAGGATCACACATTGTTAGTAGCCTAATAAAGTGACAACTTAATAAATTTATTAGGAGATAAACATTAATAAGATAATTATGTATTTTGTCCATGCCTCGAGTGCAAATACATGCTAAGGATGAGAGTGGGAGCAGATGCTTGCTTGAGGTCTTGCATGGTTAGAATAATTGTCTGTATGAAAGGATTACTAAGCCGCATATGGTCACTTGAGTGTCAGGGTCTAGAGAGGCTACTAGGACAAAACTCAAGGGTTAGATGTATGTGATGACACTTCCCTATATGTATTCTAGGTTCCTACATGAGCATTTGGTACCCCTGATTTGTATCTTGATCATTTATACTTGATAACCTTATAACCATTTATTATCATTTTATCCAGTGTACCTTTGCATTAGTCTTGCTTGTTCGGTTGTTTCCTTGAGTGAGGCCTCGTATTAGTTCCTCAGCATGGTGGGAGTGGACCTCTAGGTTCCACGTGGTTGAGCGGTAGTGATTCTTATTACCATTAAGATCTGGCGTTTGTGCTCTTCTGCTTAGATAATCCTTGTTGTTGCTTCTATCAATTTGTTCATTGTTTGGAGACTTTTTTATTTTCATCATGATATGATATCATGTATTTTAATATATATTGATTTGAGACATCTATTTAGGAGATGCATATGTACTTGTATTGTATCTGTGACTTGATTCATTATTGTTATCCTTGTGACATGTGCAGTGGAAGTTGTATTATCTTCCATACCATGATGTATCAGATGTACCATATTGATCTTACCTTTGCTTATGTTGGTAATGAATGTATCTTATGATTCAGTTGAAATATAGATGTTAGTGTACTTTTTGATTCTTGTTCTTTCCATTATGATTAAGTAAAGAACTAGTTCATACTTCGATTTTGGTTTTAAAATGAACGTAGGATATATCATGTGATTATGTATTGGATAATCTTAGTAGTTTAATTAATGTATTTAAAATTAACACAACATCTTGGAATCCTTGGTAATATTAACTGAGTTAATGCACTTTAGTTTTAAGTTATGTTGCACTTGCTTCCGCATCTATATTGTTTAATGTTCTCAAAAAAATTATTACGTCAACTTAATGTAAAGTTAGGTTAAGTTCTCATGGGTTCTAGGGAGTGGAATTACACATACTCCCACTAAAGTGGGGGATAAATGTATTATCCTAAATTATAAGTACCTATAATTAGTTTCTCAATTAAGCTCCATTTTAGTTTTCTCGAGATTTCATGTCCATTATTCTTGATCCAACCCCACACCACCCAACTTTCCAACTTTCTCTCCTTCCCAGCTCCCAAATTAAAGTTCATCATTCTTTGGCAGGATGAGGTCACCCAGGCCAATCTCTTCCCTAGTTTATTGATGTAGGGACATCTTGGATGCACCCTTTGAGTCAAATTATTGTCATGTCAATTTTTGGTTTCTTTTGGTTTGGTTTAGTCAATAAGGTCATCTCAGACCATTGTGGGTCATTTACGACCATGCTTAAATTTTTTAGGTGATTAGTGTTAGGAAATATAATAATTGTCGAAATTGGCAAAGTTGTAGACATCAAATTTCCACAGTCCATATAATCTCTTGACAGTGCTCCTTCATCATGATAATGGATCATTGAGTATGATTCAAAACATTGATGCAAATAAAATGCACATGGTTGAATCCGGAAGCACTTTTCGATTAACAAAGTTGTCAATGCAATAAATCTTGTAAAAGTATCATTAGTGTTAAAAAACAAGAAGTAATGTTCAGTTGGATAGTTGAAATGTGATTTTAATGACATATAATGATGATGTATGCACAAAAATCAAGGTTGGAGAGGATTGGAATGAAAAGCAGTTAATTTTGGAGCAAATTTTGTGTGTTTTTCCTATAACAGTCAAGTTTCTTTTCATGGTATGGACTGGTATAGACTTTTAGGGGATAAACTTGATTTTCCAGAGATAAACCTATGTCGTACCTTTCACATGCTTTTTATTTGGTGGATTTTGTTATGTTTTGTGAAAGATGCATCAATTTGAGTGACGACATGTGTGAACCCCAACTAGGGTTCCCAGTTTCAAAACAAAAGCGATAACTTTCTTTTCCACAATTGCATCTTGATAAAAATCAAGTTTGAAATTTTATCTTTAATCCCACTGAAGTGATTAGATTCATTATTTATTTTGTGGAATATATTGATGGTTGTTCTTGTCATTTCACATTAAAACAACCTTAAAACCCTAGTGTCTTGAGGGTTTAATAGGATCTATACTCTGGGTAAACATGATTGGTAGGGAATCAATAGAACATGATTGGTAGGGAATCAATAGAACATGTTGTAAGAATACTGAAACATCAAGGAACTCATACATCATGTTGGTTTTCCCTTGTTGAATGCACATTAGGTTGACATAATAATGTTTCCCATGTGGACTAGTATGCATTTAATAATTGTTTGAAATGAATTAGTTTAAGAAAGTTGTCAAGTGAATCGAAAGTATTTCTTTCTCTACATCATTTATTCCCCAAAATTGAAATCGGGGGCCCATCTCATTGGTTTAGCAATATTTCTGAACTCTCTTCGGTCTCCTTTGAGTTTTGAGCTTTGAAATGTTGAGAGAGGTATACAAGCAACCTACTTCTCCTCATTTGGACATCAAGCATTAAGAAGACAAGTTGGAATTCAAGTTCTCTACTATAATTTTCAATCCAAGCATTCTCCAGCAAGTTTTCAATCATCCAAAGCATCCTAGAAGTAAAATATTCTCTATTGTAGCTAGCTTCTCTTCCATGATGGCCAAGTAGAGGAGACCTCAATCAAGCAACAAGATCCTTTGTCCATCTACATTCATTCATCCATCCATTTTTCGAGGCAAGAGTCAATCATGCATAACAACATTAAAGATCTTTGAAGAGTATTCATAGATCTATGCATTTGTTAAGGGCAACCTTGATTCTTTTCTAAATTCCAAGGTTCAAATACTACATACAACTACAATCAAGCAACATACATGAATCTTCATAGACATTGTGATTTTGATATCCGTTTATGAAGGTATATGCATTTACAAAGTAGTTCTAATATATACTTGCGTGAGTGATTATTGTACCTGCAAGCTGCAACACAACACTTCAATATGTCATTATATCATTGGTTAGAATCATCAAATTTAATTGAAAAACAGAGAAAACTAAAGGAACCTGACGTATTGCTTCCTATCTAGAAAGAGTATGATCTAAGCTAAAAATTTGCCCTCAGATTATACTTCAGACCAGTGACACATTCAGTCCTAGAATGAAAGATTCAAGTGAAATTCATACTACCTATCATGCAATTCAAGCTAAAATGATTCATTAAGCACAAATGAAAGAGTTATCTAATTAGCTATGAATTTATGAAACCAAATGAACAACATAAGAGTGCAATTAGAATTCTAAAAATTAGAACCTATTAACCTCAAAATTCAATCCTTTTATGGAAGAAAATGAGGAATGAAGGGTTGAGATTGATTTGTGAGGAGAGGTGAGGATTGAATCTTTGGTGATCCATGTGAGTGATCCATGTCAGTCAAATCTCATTGGTTCATGGATTGACTTTCCATGTGCAAGTGATGAGTTGTATTTTGAGAGTTTTATTAATTCCCTTTAATTAATTATTTTAGCCAAGGATTTAATGGGGTTGATTTGATTTAAATAGGTCAAGGTAATTTATGTGAGGTAGTGATGAAATCACTTTGATTTGAGAGATTATTTTTATTTTCATGAATTATGCCAATAATTGAATAGTTGGATTGACATAATTGAGGTTATGATCACATTTAGGGAAAATAGGGTCTTTGTTTAGAGTAGACCAAATTAGGGTGACTACATTTGCCCCTCTTTGAATTGATGTGCAAGCAACACATTGATTCCAAGAATGCTTGATGCTGACTTCAAAAAGTTTGAGAATTCCGCACTTGATTGAATGAAATTTAGCTGATGAGAACTCTCTAACTTGATTGAACTAAGACTGATAATATCGACTTCGAACTTGATTGAATGAAGGTTGATTGAACACAGATCTAGAGATTCCAATTCTGAACTTGATCAAACAATAATTGATAATACTAACTCCGAACGTGATTGAACGAAGGTCAATACGAAGCTGCTGAGAGCTCTGAGGTATCAATCCTGAACTTGATCAAACGAGAATTGATAATACTGACTTTGAATTTGATTAAATGAAGGTCAGTACGAAGCTACTGTGAGCTTGATAAAGATCTGAGAGATTGTAGACATAGATATCCATCTTGTTTAGTGCTCTAAATCCAATAGTCCCAACTTGATCAAAGGAAACTGCCACGCCCCTAGTATTTTGATGATGAAGTCATTTTTTTTTCTTCTTTTTGAGCAAGAATTTGATTGATTGTTGTTGATGTTTATAGCTTCGATCAGATAAAATGATCTTAATGTTATGAGGAAATAAATAAATAATATATTAATATATGATAATGAACAATTATATTAATATATATATATTGAATTGATAATATTGT
>MU225256.1:2088241-2141101 GCA_018584345.1 Thuja plicata | reverse complement strand
GGTTATATTAATTGATGTTGATCACAAATTACAATTTCATATACCGATTAGTATTGTTGCTGTTTATGTATATAAATTATGGAATCCGATTAATGCAAACAACAAAGGGTACGATTAGGCATGCCTCTTATATTATAGAGACATGTCTCTACATGAGACGTGCCTCTCCCAAAGATATATATGATGATCAAGATCAATGAAACTATATATACAGAAATCAATACAAGTTTCATTTATGCAATTAACATAATATAAATATATTTATTATTGATATTAATATATTTATATATATTTGTAATTATATTAGTAATAAATAGATTTATATATATTGTGAATAAATATATATTATATATATTGAGATTATATATATAGATCTATTGAATTTTGAAAATAAAATTAAAAGTCATATATCCTAATCTAAAATCAACAATTGTTAGTGTGATCATGCCCCCTCGGGAACGAAATTGAAGGAAATAATAAGGAAATCCCTTTGTAGAATGATAGATCAATAGAAGACTTGATTGGATCAAGGAAGAATTAATGAGAAGGTGAGATTCAACGAAAATGTGTTAAGAGAAAACACAATTTTACCAAGTTCATTACTTTGAAATGTAATTATGAACATGTAAAATGATGTACTACAATGATTTTTAAGTATGTGATGTGCAGCTTGTTGACATAGAACCTTGAAAAATCGATTGCGTAAAGCTTGCGAATAATTTTCTGTATGTAGAGCAATTCTGCATTTGGTGGAGCCTGTCGCAAAAATTTTATTGTGCTATGTTTGATACTCTCTGCGTGTTCGATTTCGTTCCTGATAACTTTGAGAAGAACAAAATAGAGTACTTGTAGTCTTCCTTTGGTTTTGGAGCTTATGTTTTGCCCTAAAAGGACAATATAAGCCTAAAAAATGACTTTTTACCCATTCATTTTCATTTTTATCCTTGATAATTTTCTGAGCTTTGGAGAGAAGATGGTGCTCCCCATTGAGAGGCATCGATTCATGCTTGCACGTCGTCACAAGTGGTTGACACACTACGTGTCCGCAGTGAGTACATCGAGACCTATCTTTTTACGCTTCCTATTTTTTTTTTTTTTATCATTTTTCTCTATTTATAGCCCAATTTGTTTTGAGTCGCATCTGGGGTTCCAGATCGCATCTCGTAAATCTCGTGTCGCATCCGAAAAATGAAAAATTTCTGGATCGCATCCCGTATAAACAGAATCGCATCCTGTAGTCCATCGGTGAGTCGCTTTTGGTTATTTTTTACCAAAACATGAATTGTGTCGCATCCTGTGAAAATAGGATTGCATTTGGTGTCTTTCATCACATCCTGTAGAAACAGGATCGCATTCGCGATGCCAACTCGCATCTTGGAAAAATAGATTTGTTTTTAGTAAACTGCTTAGAACATGAAGTACGACTGAATTACGTCTGTTTATCTATTAAAAAGACTGGCCGTTAGATCCTTTGTGTGTTTTGTTGAGCTGAAATACTGATGTAAGTCTCTACTTTATGTCTGACAGACTGAGTTTCCTGTTGTATCTTATCGAGGACCCCGACCTGCGAGTGTCCTTGCATTATCTCGCTCCTTGGTTGAGGTGGAGTGACAAATTATTGGTCGATTAGGACTATACTCGTTGATAGATTTACCCGACATCAGGGTAAATTGAGGGTTATTGACTGCTCTTTTCGAGAGATGACACTCAGAGCACAACACCTTCCATCTTACTACTGGTGAGATGACTGTTACCCCGAAGGATGTGTGGCCGATCATGCACATTCCTGTGATGGGTCATAAGGTTCATTTCGAGTCTCGCTCTACTGTATCTATTAGAGATGCTTAGAGATTATTTGCAAATCCCTCCATTACATGGCAGTATCTGAATTGGGACTACATGCTAGCACAGTGCGAGTGCCTTCCTGTGTTTCTAGCTGGGTTGATAGGAGGTATCTTGATGCCTGATCGCAGACAACATGGCTGAATGTGTGGTTGGGTCTGTATGCTCGAGCAGATGATTGGGGTCTACCTGCAGATTTGGTTGGGGTAGTTGTGTCTTCGCTCACATGTACATAGAGCTGCATGAGATCGTTTATGAGTACTCTCAGAGCATGATTGTTGGTATACTTATTCTTCATATCTAGTTCTTCATATCTAGGCCTGGGAACACATCCCAATGACATGGTTGATTGTGGATAGGCAGTGGACACCAAAGGATCCGTATGTTTATATGTATTCAGGTTATGTCCAGCAGCCCTAGCTGGGTAAGCGGGAATATTGGCACAAAGTTCTTGATGATGTGATAGTGGTCGAGTGGCGATCGTTCCCTGACTACGAGGAGTGGGGCTTAAATCGGCGATAGATGTCGTATTTCTTCCAGAGTAGATATTTGTTTGGGCGTACCAGATATGTCGTGGAGAGATTCGCTGTCACCCGTGTATTGAGATAGTATGGCAGGATACAAGGCATCCCACGAGACCTGACAATATATGTTTGGATCCGTGATGAGGAGCCATAGTGGGGTGCTCGATTATCATACAAGTCTGCACAGAGAGAGATCTTGCAGATGGTAGCAGTTGGGTGGGATTATCAGGCTGATATAGTAGATGCAGGGGTGACTAATGAGTTCAGTGCTTAACTTATACAGTATCCATTTCCACGGTTCGCTGCTCCTGATGAGATTGTATTGCGTATTGATTACGCATTAGATTATGATCCTGACGATGATGGTCCTATGAGAGGTGGAGGTAGATGAGATAGGGGAATGAGAGGTGGTATAGATGGAAGGGGTGATAGAGGCGGTAGAGGCCCTCCTACAGACAGAGGTCAGAGAAATGACTGAGATGACAGGGGTGATGATGGATATGATAGGGGTGGTGGAGTGGAGGGACAACGTACCCGAGTCATATTCATACCTCCACGCAGGGATCCAAGTCCACAACTGACTAGGCAACAACAACAAAGATCATTAGGACATAGACCTACAGGTGAGAGCAGTGGTGGAGGTGGACCTCCTGGACAGGATCCTCCTAGAGATATTGGTAGAGACACAGGTAGATATGGGGATCCATCCTCGCATTGTGAGCGGGAGCGGGAGTAGCTGAGGACTCGCATTAGTATGCTAGAGGTGCTTCAGATAGGGACATGTAGCTTGAGATAGTGAGGTTAGAGCGGGATCAATAGCTAGGTGCTCTCAGAGCAGAGAGAGATCAACAAAGGGACAAATTGAGAGCTGAGAGAGATCTTTAGGCCCGTACTGCTACACATCAGGGACAAAGAGAAGCATACTACTTTGCTCTATATTGCGTAGCCGTTCCATAGCCAGAACAAGCACCATTGTATTCTATCGTAGTACAGTAGTCAGAGGGTGCTATGCCACCGCCACCTCCTGTGTGAGGAGATGCACCACCTCCTCCACCTTCTGATCAGGCTGAGAGTGGTAATCAGACACGAGACTTTTGATTCCTGATATTTTTGTATATTGATCCTGTTGTGATCATTTATTGTACCCTTGATACTCGGAACATGTATATATGTTGACACTGATCTCCTGATACTGTTGATACAATCCCACATTTTTGATCTGATATTCATTGATATATATGAGATGGCAGCTTCTGATTGTGATATATGCATTTGTTTTTTATTTATTTTGATAGTTGATGTATGTGATTGATGATTAGATTGATTCACACTTGATGATGTATTTGGTCTTTGTGATGATTTAGATTAGATTCATGTGATGACATCATTTATGCTCTTTGGTTTTTTATTGATATATAGATGTGTTAAATGATTCTATGTGAATATGCAGATGCATGTTTTTGAGATTTTCTTTATGCAAATATATGTATGGATGCACTTAGGATGTAGAAATGCAAGACTTGAATGATTTATGTTTTTTGGCTTTTCTCTTTTCCCATTATGAATGCAAAATGAATGTAATGCTATGGATATGCAACGACATGAATATATCAGTAAATAGATAAATTAATTAACTTCGATTTGAATGAAACTAGAAATCATTTTGAGCTCAATTACTTATGTTGTCAAATGAATCATGCAAACTTAAATGAAAACCTCTAGGACTGTCACTGATCTTTTTACACTTAGCATGTTATCATCATAGGGTGTTTGTTTAGCGAACATCATCGGTCATTACAACTATCACTGATACCAAAGAAGTCTCATGAGAGTATGAATACTACCTTAATTGGATGCAATGTCGAAAATAAACCCAAGCATCAATGCATAGAGGACAGGATGACTTGTCGGTTATCTCCTTTTTTATTTTAAGAATCGTCTTTTGTTTGTGTGCGATGTAAGATATATAACCCATAATGACCTTTAATGTTCATATCCTTGGGTACATAATGTGTCATACACCGTACTTAGAAGTTGATTAGAAACAAACAAGGAAATTGATTTAACCTCACCGTAGCTTACACATAAAAAGGATCGAGATATATGCGGCTATCCACTCATGTTGGAAGCTCTTATCATAAACATCCAGATTAGGTGAAGTGTACAGGATCATTGAAGCAATCACCACATGCAAAACACCAAGAAAACATTATGCCCTATTTCCTTGTAACTCTTTGTCATTTAATAGACTTCATAGAGTAACTCGAAAGACATAACAAGCAACAATTGATAATTAGACAGAAAATTCATAACCATTTATATGCCCCTAGTTTGAAACATCATTGGAACATGAAAAGAGTCATAATCAAACCAAGATCAGTCTAGATGTGTTTATGTGGTGTTTTAGGAACACTTTTGATTCATTATTCAATCACAGTAGAGAAATAATCAATTGTAACTTAGAATTAAGAAATGTATATCTCTGTCTTAGTGAGAGATAATATTAGCAATTGTAATCCAATGGAGTGTTAAGAAAATTTTTTCGATTAAAGTGTTGAGAAACACTGGTAGGATTAAAGTGTTGAGAAACACTCGTACAATGTTCATTACAGGTAGGTGGTGTTTAAGAAACACCTTTGTTTGAGATAGTGACCAAGTTGTTAAGATTCAAGTATTGAAGAAATATTGTTTGTAGTGGTAAACTTTCCTAGACAATGACCTAGGATGACCCAACAACCAACAACTACTGACCGAACAAGATAGTAGAGATGCCCCTAGTGCAGAATGTCTATCCCTAAGGCGCAAATATAGACAAACTCCAGGGAAGGAAAGTGACATTCATGAAGAGTTCATGTTCAACTGATATCAAAGACATGATCGTGAAGGATTTGTACAAGAAGTGCATTGATATATGGAGAGTTGATTACAAGTGACACCTATTTTCCAGGTTTCACCACTCGATAAATTTCTATTTTTGCTACCAAGAAGCTTTGCCAAGTTTTCGTCAAGACACTTTTTATTTTTTCTTTTTTCAATTTTTTTTTGTACTTTTTCTCTTTTTCTCTTTTTTTGTAGTATCAAGGTACCTGTTTGCCAGGTTTTCACCAAGCATACCTTTTTTCAGGACTTTTTCCACTTTTTTTTTTTCTCTCTTTTCCATTGTTTTTGGCTTTCTTCATGATCAATTTTTCACGTTTTTGGGTATTTTCTTAGGATCAATTTCCCTGTACAAGCCCTTCGGCTAGATGTCAGGGATAAAACCACTTCAAGTGTAGAGTATTGATAGGACCGGGAAGAACATGTCCTTCAGGTGTAACTTGGGTTCATTGCTTGGGTTCAAACTTGCTTTTGTGTTCTCTATTTGGTTGGTTCTTAGGATTCTCTCTTAGAACAAGATCCCCCACTTGAAACTGTCGTGGATTTACTTTCTTGTTATACCCTTTTGACATCCTTTTCTAATAGAATTTTAGGTGATCAAATGCTTGTTGTCTGCGCTCATCCAACATCTCTAGTGTGTGAACCCTATCTATGTGGTATTTTTTGTCTGTGACAAGACATTGAAGAGATACTCGCAAAGAAGGAATTTCCACTTCAATTGGTAATATTGCCTCTGCGCCATAGACAAGAGCAAATGGTGTGGCTCGTGTTAGTGTTTTGATGCTTTTTCTATAAGCCCATAGTGCTGGATTTAATTGTATATGCCAGTCTTTGCCAAATTTACTCCCAATTTTTTGTAGGATTTTTAAAATGTTCTTGTTTGAAGCCTCAGTTTGTCCATTACCTTGAGGATAATAGATGTAAGAGAAATGCTGAGTAATGTGAAACTGTGTAGAAAGGTCCTCAATGTCTTGGTTCTTGGACTACCTCCCATTGTCTGTTACAATAGATGAGGGTATTCCATACCTACAAATGATGTAGTTCAAGATGAACATAGCAACTTGTTTTCTAGTGGCTTTGATTAGTGGCACTGCTTCGACCCACTTTGTGAAATACTCAGTGGATGTGATGATTTATTTGTGTCCACTTGAATAATTTGGATAAATTTGTCCAACAAGATCAAAGGCCCATTGCTGAAATGGCCAATGTGTGATAAATGGTATGAGCTCCCTAGATGGAGCATAGATAAGATTTCCATGTGTTTGACATATTTGACATGTTTTGGCATACATAACTGCATTTTTCTACATTGTAGGCTAATAGTATCCGACCCTTAGGAGTTTTTAAGCGAATGAAAAACCATTCGAGTGAGATCCACACACCTTCATGGACCTTTTTTTAATGTATGATCAAAATCTTTTTGTTCTAAACACCTAAGTAGCGTGCCTCAAGACCTCGTATATATAAGTTAGTAGTGATGAGTACATAACACGATGCTGTCCTAATTAAGGCTCATTTTTCATTTCTGGACAGGCCATTAGGTAAGGTTTGATCTGTAAGATAGGCAGTTATATTGGTATATCTGGATTGAATTTGAACATTTAGGGCACAAATAACTTGGGATCAAGTGTATCAAATGCAGGAAAGGATAGTTCTTCCACGAAGAAGTCATAGCGGAATTGATGTTCCTCTAGTTGTAACATGGATGTTAGTGTTTCCATTGCATCTGCAGCTCTATTTTATGTTCCTGGAATTTTTTGAAATGTGATAAACACACAGTACTTCTTCAAATCCTCGATCATCTACTTATAGGGCGTCATCTTTTCATATTTTCTTTGGTATTCTCCATTTACTTGATTGACGATGAGTTGAGAATCACCATATACATGTAACTCTACGATTTTCCATTCCATGGCTAGCTTGAGAGTGTTTACCAATGCTTCATATTCTGAGATGTTGTTGGTGCATGGAAACATCATTTTGTATGCTTTAGGTATCTTATAACCTTGAGGTGTGATAAACAATACCCCTGCTCTAGATCCTTGCTATGTGAAAGAACCATCAAAGTACATTTTCGATGGATATTCAGTTAAGTGCATTATTGTCTTATCTAGAAACTCTATTACGAATGGTGTTGCATCTTGCAATGGTGAATCAACTAGTTGATCGGCTAGCACTTGTCCTTTAATAGCCTTTCTGTCGACATAGTCGATATCAAATTCACTGAGTATTAGAACCCATTTTTCTAGCCTTCCTGTTAATGTTTTCTTGCTCAAGAGGAACTTGAGAGGATCAATCTTTGCAATGAGTTTCATTGTATGTGAGAGCATGTAGTGTCTTAGCTTTTGAGATGCAAAAACAATTGCTAAACAAGCCTTTTAAAAAAAAACTCTAGTCAAGTTCATAAGATACCAATGTCCTCCTGATATAATAAATTGCTCTTTCTTTCTTGGTATTGTCCTCTTGTGCTAGCAATACTCCAAGTGATGTAGTCGTGGCTGAAATATAGAGTAACAATGCCTTACCATGAATAAGTGCCATTAAGATAGGATGGTCCTTACCATGAATAAGTGCCATTAAGATAGGAGGGTTAGTCAAATAATCTTTTAATTCCTTGAACTTATTTTCACGTGTTCATCCCATTTGAAAGACACTCCTTTATGTAACAATTTTGTGAAAGGTTGCGCTCTATCCGCTAGTTGAGACATGAATCTTTTGATTGACTGGAGTATTTCTTGGATAGTCCTCATTTGACTTATATTATTTGGAGGTGGCATATCCATGATTGCTTTCACCTTTTCTGGGTCTACCTCAATTCCTTTGGCTAATACAATGAGTCCCAGGAGCTTTCCTGATTGAACTCCAAATGTACATTTCTTTGGATTGAGCCTTCGTTGAAATTGTTCCATTCTATTTAGTATCTTTCTCAAGTCTTCAATGTGAGTTATTCTAATTTTTGACTTGGCTAAGGTATCATCCACATAGTCCTCCATGTTCTTATGTATCATGTCGTGGAAGATCGTTGTCATAGCTTGTTGATATGTAGCTCTAGCATTCTTTAGCCCAAAGGGCATGACGTTCCAACAAAATGTTCCCCATGCACATGTAAATGTTGTTTTTTCTTGGTCTTTAGGGGCGATCTTTATTTGGTTGTAGCCCTAAAATCCATCCATGAGTGAATAGATTTCATATCCTGCTGTGAGATTTATGATCATATCAATGTTTGGCAGTGTGAAATCATCTTTAGGACAAGATTTGTTTAAATCCCCGTAGTCTGTGCAAATTCTGATAGACTTTTCTGCTTTAGAAATTAAGACTACATTAGAAATCCATCCTGCATAAGCAATGACCCTTATGAATCCATCTTTTAAGAGTTTTTCTAGCTCTGCTTTACCAATAATGCTACATGTGGGTGCATCTTTCTTAATTTTTATTTGACAGGTTTTATCCCTAGAGCTATAGATAAGTGATGCATTATTAATTCAGGATCTAATCCAGACATATCAGTATAAGACCATACAAAGTTGATCATTTTTCTCTTTAAGGAACACAGTGAATTGTGCATTTTCTTCCTCTAACAGAGATTGTGCAAGATGGATAAATTGAGGAAATTCTGTCATTCTCAGATTAACTGGTTGTGTTGGTTCTATGAGGACTGAAAATCGTTCCTAAAAGTGCTCCAGGAGGATATCAAGAATCTCATCTTTTGGCGCCTCTGAGAGGTTTTCACCATCATATACGTCTTTTATTTTTACTTTTTTAGCATCTGATACTACCACAACATGGTTTTCACCATCAGTTCTTTTCTTCTTTTTACTTTTCAATTTGTGACTAAGGAACTTGATATCCTCCTTTGGCATGTTCACACTCCTTGCATTGGTGGAAGAGGGATAGGATTCACAAGCATTCAGATAACATGCTAAAGTGTAGTTATTTGGAAAGTTCATTATAGGAGTATGTTCTGAGTCTGTCCAATCAATCAGTTCAAGATTTACCAAGGATAGTGATTTAGAAGATTCTAAGGACAACACCATGTTAGTATCAAAACTATTAACCGATAGGACAAGTTCCTTTAAGTTAGCTTCTATAGTGTTTAGATCATTAAGAGTCAGACCGTCATTATTAGGGTCTTTATTCGTGTTATGCGAGCCTAACTCTAGCGACCTATCATTTGAGCTTTCTCCTTCTTCTCTCTGTTGTTCTATCAAAGTTGTCTAATATCCTTTGGTACTCTTGTCCTATTAAGACGCATGTGTATGCATAAATTATACTAGGCATCACCACCTCATCCAATTCTGTGACAACATTTGTATTGTGGGTAGTATTGAAACTCTCTCTCGTTTCCAGTAAAGGTGCAAATTTATGAATTACATCTACCTCAATATCCATGGTAGCATTAAACATTTGATCTAATTCATAATCATGTGAGTTTGAGATATTTTCATCATATCGATTTAGAAATTCAGCAATAGTGATTTGGCGTACCCTATTGGCCATTTTTGAATCAAAGTGTGGTAGATCCAGGACATGTGAAATTGTCACCAATTTCCCCCAGTTAGGATGTATATCTTGTTGTTCTCTTATAGAAGACGACTCTTGAAAAGTGTTTGAGTTGTTGGCTTCTTCTTCCTTGCTTATTTCTTCTTGTTGTTCTTGATGTGATTATTCATGATATTCCCTTTCTTGCTGAACCTTTGGAGAGTCTTCTTCTTCTTCCTCTTCTACATCTTGGACATTGGTTTGTGACAACAAGGAAACATGGTGTTCTAGCTGTTCTCCAAAAGTAGGTACATACTGTTCTCCTTGCTATTCTGGGTTCTCAGTACCTATATGTAGTAAAATTTCATATGTCCAGGGTATGAGTTCAACTTCTTCTTCATCTTCACTACTTCCTTTATCAAAAATTGGACCATCTCTTGAGGTAGGATATTCTAATTGATTATTGAAACCTAATCTTGTTTTGTCTTTAGTTTCATTTAATTCCATATGCATTGGCCTAATGAGTCATTTGCCTTTATCTCCTAAAGGTCCTTTCCCTTTGTATCCCATTTGTTTGAGAAGATCATAACCTTTTCCATATTTTTTGGGAGATGTTTCAACATGTTTTTACTTCATTTTCTCCTTTTTCTCTTTTATAGAGCCATTCCAAGACTGCTTTATCTTCTTTTTCTTCCTCTTGAGAAGTTGTAGCTCTAACCATGCCAATAGGTTCATGAATAACTTTTCCTTTTGAGGTAGAAGGTGAAAATGATGTGGAAGGTCTCCCATACGATCTTGGAGATACAATAATGTTAGCCAAAGATGGCGTTGTATCCAATTTGTATTCCCCCATGCTAATTTCTTCAAGTTTTAACATTTTTCCAAAGCTTCTCATCACCACGTCTTTAAAGGTTTCTGCTGGGAACTCTTTTGGAAATTCCTTGTTGTGATGAACCATACTGTCCACCTTGATGTTGTTGCAAGTGTAGCTTGAATCTGCAGGAGTTGTTACTTCTACTCCATTGTGTGGGAATTTGATACATTAGTGATAAGTAGATGACACTGCTTGTATTTCATGTATCCAAGGTCTCCATAGTAATATGTTATAGGCCAATGGTAGATCAAGAACTTGACAAATCACATCCCGCTCTATTGGTCCTATTCTTATTGGTAAAATAACTAGTACTTTGGATGACCTTTCTTCCTCATCATAGGCCTTGATGGTTATCTTGCTCCTTGAATCAATTGTGTGTTCTGAAAGACCCAATGCTTTGACCAGATTGAGAGTGCATATATTCAAACCCACACCTCCATATATCAATACACATTTTACACGGTGTTTGTGGATCAAAACTTCAATGTGTAGACGCTGATTATGGGAATGAGTCAAAGATTTATCATCCTCTTCTAAAAAGAGAGGTAATGTGGAGTTGATATGTGATTAACCATTGCTTGGAATTTGTCTACATCTGTCCTTTGGAACATTAGCTCAATGTAGGGCTTGCTCAAGAAATTCCCTATGCACTGAAGATATTTTTAGCAACTCAAATATAGAGATTTGAGTCGACGTTCTTTGCAATTGGTCCACCAAGTTATAGTTAGCAGATGGTATAAGAATTGTTTGTCTTGACATTGCTGGTTTTGGAATTGTGACAATAGGTGGTTTGGATGATGTTGCCTATTTGGATGAAGAATTAACCCCTTTGATTGTAATTTGCGCTTGGCTTCGTGTTATCGCATTTGAGTGTGCTGGCTTGTCCTTGACACCTTTGCTAGTGATCACATTGATTGATTTGTTCTTTATGTCCAACATATTGATCACATTATCATTATGAGGATAGGTGTAGTTGACTTCATTTTCTTTTTCTTTGGAGGCTTCTCCTTTTTCATAGTTAGAAAATGGTTTATTATAGGCCGTGTGATCTTCATTATATGTGTGCCCTTCCACTCTGATTTTTCCTCCATCGATGAGATCTTGTATAACGTGCTTGAGTTTGACACAATCATTGGTCTTGTGTCCTTTGTTTTTATGGAACTCACAATAGGCATTATCGTTCCACCATCTTGGTTTTACTTCCGATTCCCAAGGTTTTGACTCTGATAAGGTAATGATTTTGTTATCCAAAAGAGTTTTCAAAACCGTCTCAAGAGCTTCTCCTAATGGAGTAAAGCTTTATTGTGGTCTACACACCCATGGCTTATTCTTCTTAGTATCATTATTTTCTCATGGTATTGATGTTGTTGCCTTAGCTTCTTTGCTTGCTTGTAGGCTATTTGTAAGATTAAAAACACTTTGTTTAACATTTGCATTTGAAGCTTCCACCACTCCATCATTAACAACATTTTTGTTCTTGTTCCACCATTTAGGTTTGTTTTTATAAATGTTAGTGGATTTGTTGTAATTAGAAAGTGTGATTTCTCCTTTTTTTATCATAACCTCTTTTGTACGAATAGTGTTCTTAATCATT
Organism: Thuja plicata; assembly: GCA_018584345.1. NCBI lineage: Eukaryota > Viridiplantae > Streptophyta > Pinopsida > Cupressales > Cupressaceae > Thuja > Thuja plicata. The sequence continues at coordinate 2,128,911 of MU225256.1, read as the reverse complement.
CTGTCAAAACTAGTAGAATCTTGCATTTGTAAGACATAGTTCATTTCAGGTACTAAGTTATTGATAAATATATCCATCTTTTCCAATTCATTTATTTGTCTTGAGTACTGTGCAAATATTTTCCTCCATCATTACAAGAAATTTGTGAAGGATTCACCTATTCATCGTTTTGTATTACAAAGATCCATCATGGTAACATTGTGTTGTATGTTATAGGAGTAGTCTTGGACAAATCTTTGAATCAATTCCTCAAACGTTTGTATACTAGGTGTGAGTTTTGAAAACTATTCCATGGCTTGTCCTCCTAAACTTGCCAGAAATAGTCTCATCAAGTACATTGGTTCGTGCATAAATTCGATACAATGCACAAAATTCTCTCACATGATCATGAGGATCCGTTTCTCCCATGTATTTGTCATACTTTGGTCTTGTCGTGTTTCGTGGAAAAGGAACCATTTGCAGGTTCTTACTGAATGGGAATAGACATGTGTTCCAATGAGTATTTCTTGGTTGGTTTACTCTTCTCTTTCTTGAGCATTGTGAGCTCTGTTTGCATTTGATATAGCTGTTTAGAGAGGATTGATATGGGTGTTTGTATCTCTTCATCCTTCAATCGTTCGACATCATAATCTTTAGGAAGTTTAAACCCAAGAGAAGCTAGGTGGAGAGTATTTTTCTTTGTCTTCTTCAATGTTTTTCTCCAAGGTCTTTTGAAACTTCCTATTTTGTTTGAATTTATTGTATTCTTCATTTGATATTTCTTCGTCACTATCTGAGTCAAACAAAGGATGATCATGATTTCTTTCTTCTTGACTTTCTCTTTCGTGTTGATTATCATCTTAGTCATACTCATCAAAGGCAACACTCCATTCTCTATTAGGTACATCCATGTTGGGTGAGTCTTGATAAAAAAGAGGGTTTGTTCGAGATGTCTCTCCTTGAAATTTGAGCAATCTTAAAGGTCTTTCTGAATTGTCAGCGAGATATTGTTTGTTTCTTGTGTTATCTAGGAAAGCATGATATCAATCTCATCAAAAGTGTTCCAATAGTGCCAAAATGAATTTTTGAATTGTCCAAATGCATTTGTCCAAGTTATAGTGAATGTGAGTTTGATGTTCAAAGTGATTGATTCCAGCGTCAGAGAGTTAGAATACCCTTATAGTGAGTTGGGAATCAAGAAGATTTGTTTAGTAAAGAGACAACATGATTTGGGATCAATTGCGAAAACCCTAAAGAAAATGCAAAGTAGACTTTCAATTCATCTAAGAAACAACGTCAGGTGGACCAACAAGAACAACTTTTGGTTGAAAAGCAAAAAGGGTATCTAAAACTGCCAATTTCCTGAGTCTAACACGTGTGCAAGTACCCTCTGTCCTAGATGCGACTGACAGGATGTGATCCTATATTTCTTGTATGCGAGCCTATTCTTCCTAAATGCGATCATGTTCACCAAATGTGATCCAGGATTGACCAAATGCAACTTTGTTTACAGGATGCGATTCTATTTTTCCCAAATGCGATCCAAGATCCCTAAATGTGACCAAATGGAATTTTGAAATTTTACCACTTTTTTGGAAAGACGTGAAAATTTGTTTGATTCCAGGGTTTGTCTGGCAAATTCCAGTTTTGAAGTAGTGCAAAATGTCTATGACTATAATAATATTGATTTGTTTGAGAGGATTTATCTTGTTATTTATAATTTTGACACATCAAGCATGTTTATTAAGAACCAAACACACCTATTCCCTAAACCAATGGTGTAGCATGAAAATATTTGCTCGTATACTCAGGTACACACTCAAATGCTAATCAAAATACGGTCATCACCAAGCACACAATGGCTCCAGTCATGATGAAGTATTATCCAAGTACAAAAGCGAGGGCACGAAATGACGAGTATTTTGGGGAGGTTACTATCCCCCTTGCACAAAGATTATCGTCTTCTGGGGGTGAAACAGGTGGTCATTACTACAAAGTGTCTATTTCGGTCATCCGTTCGCAACCGTCCCCCATATAATTGCACAAGGTGAAATTGAGGCGTATAGCCCTATGAGTACCTAGATGAGTGTAGTCTCGAAAGAAAGATTCAAGTGGCTCCGCTCTACACAGATCCAAGCATGTCCAAAGAATGATAGTCAAAATTCCGAGGACAAAACCGATTATGTCTTCCAAGATTTTAACCTCAAGGAAACATTTTGATTATAGTAAGATGGAAGGGCTGGCGTTCCCCTGTCGTCACTTGGGTCGTTCCCAGGAGATTTTACCCTCAACCGACAGACCCTCTAAATTTCAAAGCAATAAAGAGGATTGGTGACTTAGGAGTCTAGATTTTGTATTCTTCATGAAACAGAAGAGCATACTCTCCTATCCATGTCATTTTATTCTATCAAACACACAAGACAAGGTTCTTCCCCTTGAATTATGAAATTCAATTGCTTAATCCCCCATCTTGCATTTCTGATTTTCCACTTGGGAAAAGAGCATAATCCTCTAGTTGGATTAAGTACTAAATTCAAATTCGACAATTAAGTTCTTAGAAAAGAAACTAACCAAGCAATTTGATCAATTGATTTGTTCATTTTCCCCAATTTCTCTTCAAAACTTAATTTGAGGTTTGAGGTTATGATTTTCCAAAAGGTAAAGAGCATACTTCTCTACTCAAATTACTAATCAAAATGAAAATGTATTAAGTTTCAAATTGCAAGACAAGTGTAGTTGATCTTTCGAAGGCAACCTACAAAACCACATGTCAGAAATTTGCTTTTTTTTTTTCTCCATTTCTTTGGCCAAGGAGATCTTTCATAGCATCCTGTAAGAACTAGTTAGGCTGCCAAAGGATCACATTCATCAAACACACACAAGTTAGCTGATTAGTAAAGAAATCAATCAATTATGTAAATAAGCCAACCAGATGCGATCGTGAAAATTAATAAATGTGATGTTCTTTACTAAATGCGATCGAAGAATTACTAAATGCGATGAAAGATCCTAAAGGTGAGCCTTTACCCCAAATGTGATCCTCTTTTTACCAGATGTGAGCCTTTACTAGATGCGATTTAGGATATCTAGGATACGATCCCCGATTTATCAGATGTGATCCAGGATGCTAAATGCGATCCTCTTATGCTAAATGTGAGTCTGCATCAAAAAACCGGAATAAAAAAGTTAATGATTATCTCAAAAATGGATAAAAAGCTAGGGCTTGGCCCCACGGTGGGCACCAAAAATGTGTTTGATTATTGTACCTACAAGTTGCAACACAACACTTCAATATGTCATTATATCATTGGTTAGAGTCATCAAATTCAATAGAAAAACATAGAAAACTAAAGAAAACTGACATATTGCTTCCTATCTAGAAAGAGAATGATTTGCCCTCAGATTATGCTTCACACCATAATCAAACTAAAATGATTCATTAAGCACAAATGAAAGAGTTATCTAATTAGCTACGAATTCATGAAACCAAATGAATAATGTAAGAGTGCAATTAGAATTCTAAAAATTAGGACCTATTTGTTGATTAACTGATGAATATTTGATGGAAATGATGAAGACTAAGTGATACTGAGTATTATGATTGTAGAAATGGTTAGATCAATTAGTTTTGTCATTGATGTCAAACAATTTATTAATTGGTTTTTATTATGTTACCATATCTTAAGAGAAGTTAAATCGGTGACAAATACATCTCAGAAAATGATTAAGTAGTGACGATATAGTTGTTTTCTACTATATATTTGATGTTATCAAATCGGTACAATTGATTGATCAAGTCAGAAACTGCAAATAGTTAAAGTTATGACTAAAAGAGTTACTTTATCGAGCTAGACAGAGTCAGTCAGTAGAATGTTATGTGAGTTGATCACAAGTTATCGAACACCGAGTGAAATTCAAGCACCGAGCACTAAAGATAAGTTAGACACTGAGCACTGAATGAAGTTAGTTACCGAGTTGCAAAGCAAGTTTTACCGAGTACAGGATATTTATTATAAATAATGATAAGATCGAATTTAATGCGAAGCGATGATGAGTTGGATGAGGAAATGAATTAAATGATGTTTGTTAGATTATCTACGAACAAGAAAATTCAATGAGAAGATCTAAGACAAATATCAAGCGGTTTAACTAAATTGTGAAGAGTTCCAAGAAAAGTACAAGTTCCGAGATAAAAGTGAGATGGTTTACCGAGTTGTGAAATATGAAGAAGATGATCGAACGACTGAGTGCAAATGATGGAAAATCAAATTAATGAGATTAAGAGGCTAAAGTATGTCTATATAAAGAATGAGAAATAAATAGAGATTAACAAAGGCCGGTGACTTGAATAGAGAATAAGAAGAAGCGGAAGAACAACATTTACTGAGTAGAACAGAGAAAGAGAGATTGAAGAATCTACAGTATGAGAAAGAGATAAATGGAGCATGTGATGCCAGTATTCAATTGAGCATAAAGGATCTGATGCAAGAAAAGGTAATTTCTATATTTACAGATCAAAGTTTACTATTGCTTATTAATATTTTTAATAGAGAAATCTCTTAACCGAGTGGTATTGAATCGTCCTATTTGTAAAACCTAGACTTAGGTGACATTCCAAAAGAGTGTTTAAAGGCCTCTAACAAGGCCACTCCTAACAGTGTGAAGATCTTAACAGATCTGAGGTAAATCCCCTAATAGGGTCACATTTAGAAAATGTGTTTGTAATATTTAACAGGATAAGTTCTTAACCGACTGTACTTTAGAAGGGTATATCTTTATTATGGGTTACAATTCCCATAGAGGTTTTTCCCAAATTGGGTTTCCTCGTTAAATTTGGTGTCAACATAGATATATCTAGTGTCAACCGAGTTAATTCTGGAGTTATACGAGTTAAATTTGATGTTGCTAAGTTTGAATGATTTATTTACATATATGAAATGTATTGATGTTTAAGTTATTGAGTTATTTGGTGAATTGGTTATTTTCTCTATTTAGTATTACCGAGTGAATTAGTGAGTTCCGTTTTAAGTGTTAAGTTTTGTTTTGTCTGATTCACCCCCCTCTCAGTGGACCAACAATTGGTATCAAAGCTAAGTTACTCTGAAGTGATAAGTTTAAAAGGACTTGAGTTAATATCTAAAGATGTATAAGAGGGAAGCACCAAAGATGAATATGGATCATTTCTGTTCATGGAAAAGTAGAATGAGGTTGCATGTGTCTAGAGTAGGATAATATGCACTTCACTTTCTTGATAATGAATATGTAGCACCGAGTACTGCACCTTTGACAATCAGTGAGCAAAGACAGAAACAAGAACATACACAAGTAATGATTGAGATTGCTTCTACACTTACCAACCAGGAATATGATGAACTTGATGGTTGAACTACTTCGAAACAAATGTGGGATAAGCTTATTTTTACCTATGTTGGAGATCAACGTGTTCACAAGGCTAAAAAGGAAAGTTTGAGAGGAAAATTCGACTCTATGAGGATGAAGGAGAGAACATAATTCAGTACATTACAAGACTTAAGGAGACTGTTAATTCTATCAGAGGAGATGGTGGGATCATAATAGAGGATAATGTTACAAGAAATATGTTTAGAACCTTGCTACCGAGTTATGCTATTCGTGTATCTGTTATACAAGAGCTAAGATCTATACCCTAGATGAATGTTTCACTGGATGGTACTATTGGTAAGTTAACTACATTTGAGCTAAATGATTTTGACAATAGTTTTGCTTGCTACTTCTAAGATTGAATCTACATTTAAGTCTACTTTAAAGATTAGAAAAGCTAGGGAAGCTGCTGCCAGAGATGGATATTTGAGCAGTGCTAGTGAAAATTTTCATAGTTGCACTGAAGGTCTTGAAGAGTTATTTACTGAATGTGATGAGAATGAAAGAGAATTTTAAGCTTTGTTGGCTAGAAGGCTACAAAGAGGCAAAGGAAAATACCGAGGTAAGTTACCATTGAAATGTTTTAATTGTGATAAAATTAGTCACTTTGCATCTAACTGTCCAGAGAAAGATAAGGAGGAAAAGAAAGATAACAAAGATAAGGACAAAATAGAGCAAATTCAGGAGATACATAGACTATAAAAAAGGTAAGAAATCTTGTCAAGTTTCTAATGAAGGACTAATTGATGATGATTCTTTTGATAGTGATGATGGAAAATAAGTTGTTTATGTTTCTATTAAAGACAATTATGATGAAGAAGAACCTAGAGCCCTAATATCTCAAATAAGTAAGAACGAAACATGGATTATAGATAGTGGTTGTTCAAATCACATGATTGGTGACACACTTAAGTTTATTTCCTTGGAAAAGCATGATGGAGGTTATGTTAGATTTGGTGATGAAGCTCCATATCCTATGAAAGGAAAATGATTTATAATTCTACTAAATAACACAAGATGTGATGATGTTTATTGGTTTGAAGGATTAAAGTATAATTTGTTGAGTGCTGCACAGCTAAACAAGACAAGTCACCAACTGAAATTTCAATATGGAAGGGTGAAAGTATTTGATAAGAAGGATAATTTGATTATTACTGGAGAATAATCTAAAGGCAATTTATTTTATCTTGATACTTCTATGAAGATTTACCTTTTTGCTAAAGTTGAAGATGTTTGGTTATGACACAAAAGGCTTTGTCATGTTAATTTTGAAAACTTAATCAAAGTGAGTAAGAAGAGTAGAGTATGAGGACTAGCGAGATTAGAAAAACCTGAGAATGCTCTATGTAGAGAATGTCACATGGGTAAGATGACTAAATCTATTTTTTGCAAGAAAGACTTATGTTACACAAGTAATTTTGGATTTAGTACATACTGATTTATGTGGACCCGTGAGCACTCAAAGATATTATGGAGATAGATATTTTATTTTATTTGTGGATGATTATTCTAGAATGATGGTCTGTAATGTTTTTAAAATAAAAATTTGATGCATTTCAAATGTTTAAGTGGTATAAGGCTCGAGTTGAAAAAGAAACTAGAAGAAAGTTGAAATGTCCGAGATCCGACAAAGGAGGTGAGTTTTCTTCTGATAAGTTTACATTATTTTGTAATGCGAATGGAATTAAGAGACAGTTGTTAGCACTGAGGACACCACTGCAGAATGGGATTGCTGAGAGAAGAAACAAATCTATTGTTGATTGTGCTAGGACACTGATGATTGAAAAAAAAGTTTCACAAAACTTTTGGAGAGAAGCTGTGAGTATTGTTGTTTATACATTGGACGAGTACAAATGAAGAAAGGTACCAACAAGACACCTTATGAAATTTGGTATGAACACAAACCTAATGTTAGTTACTTTAATTTTTTTGGGAGCAAATGCCTTATTCTGAAAGATTCTAGAGAAGGAAAGTTTGATTTAAAATGAGAAGAAGGAATATTTTTAGGATATTCTACAAGGAGTAAAGCCTACAAATGTTTGAACAAGGTTACTAACAAAATGGTGGAAAGTGCAAATTTTAGAATTGATGAATCTGCAGAAAGGAATGATGAAAATAGAAAGAAGGAACCGAATATTATGAGAAGTTTGTATATGTTTAGCTTGATGTTTTTGATACCTTACCGAGAGCACCTACCGAGGAGGAAGATGAACAAGGAGTTCCACATCCGAATTTTGATATTGAAGAACCGAGAGCTACCGAGCCTATTTTGGATAAGTATGTGAAAAGATACCATTCCTCGAGCACGATTATTGAAAATAAGGATGCTGGAGTGATGACCAGAAGCAAGGTAAGAGACGATACATGTTTGATATCTACATTTGAGCTTAAGAAATTTAAAAAGACACTAGATAATGAAGATTGGATGAAAGCAATGAAAGAAGAGTATGATCAAATTGAGAAGAGCGAGACATGGACATTAGTACCCAGGCCCAAAGACAAAAATGTTATTGGTACTAAATGGATTTTTAGAAACAAACTAAATGAGCATGGAGAATTTATCAGAAATAAAGCTAGATTGGTTTGCAAAGGTTATACACAAGAAGAAGGTATGTAAGTTACTATGGAGAGACTTTTGCACTTGTTGCTAGATTGGAAGGAGTTAGAATACTTCTAGATTATGCTGCTTACAAAGGATTCAAGGTATATCACATGGATGTTAAGTTTGCATTTCTTAATTGGATACTTGAAGATGAAGTATACATTGAGCAACCTGAAGGATTTATTGAGAACACAAACAAGAATAAGGTATGTAAGTTAGATATAGCTTTATATGGTTTGAAACAAGCACCCTGAGCATGGTATGAGAGATTGCACTCTTATATAATCAATATAGGATTTCAAAGAACAAGTGATAACAATAATGTTTACTTGAAATGTGACAGTGATAATAAATTTTTGATTGCTAAAACTTTTGTTGATGATATTATTTTTTGAGGCAATGACACTTTATGTAAAGGATTTGCTGATGAAATGAGAAAAGAGTTTGAAATGTCAATTATTGGAGAGATTAAGTTCATTTTAGGTCTACAGATGCAACAAGTTATTGGAGGGATCTATATTATACAAGACAAGTATATGAAAGAAATTCTTAAAACTTTTGGTATGGAAGATTCCAAGCCTGTTGGAACACCAATGATTACTGGATGAAAATTATCTAAAGAGGATGAAACACAAAAGGTGGATAATACTCTTTACCGATCCATGATTGGTAAATTGCAGTATGTTGTTCACAACATACTTGATATAACACACGTTGGAATTATTGCAAGATTTTATTCTAATTCGAAACAAACACATATGTATGCAATACAAAGAATCTTGAGATATCTAAAAGGCATAGAAGAATTTGGTTTATTATACAAAAAAAGGTACTTTTGATCTGCAAGTCTACACTGATGCAGATTGGACTGTAAATGTTGATGACAAAAAAATTACTAGTGGAGGCGCATTCTTTCTAAGTGAAAGATTGGTTACATGGCTGAGCAAGTAACAAAGTTGCATTTCACAGTCTACTATCGAGGCTGAATATGTTACTTATGCTATGAATTGTGCAAACATAGTATGGATTAAACATTAATTGAAGGTATGCAAGAAGAGATCACAAATCCGGTTACTATTTTTTGTGATAATACAAGTGTCATTAATATATCAAAGAACCCAGTTATGCATTCAAAGACCAAGCACATTTCTATCAAGTATCACTACTTGAGAGAACAAGTTCAAGAGAATAATGTGAGATTGGGATATATGAATTCAAAAGAATAATTGGCTGATATATTTACAAAGCCACTACCTAAAGATGCTTTTGAGTATATCAGAGGTAAATTAGGGGTTCTTCCCCTATCCATTTTTCACTAAAGAGAATGAGGCATTCTGCATCAATTCTATATTTCATTAGAATATCTAATTTTGAAATAATGTTAGTATGACACACTTTAGGTGATTCCTGAAGTTGTGAAAATATTTTTTTATGTAATGATTTATGAGTATATGTCTGGTATAATCCACTATTGGAACAAGTTTTTAGGAATATGACTTTTTGACATTATTGTCAAAGAGGGAGAGAATGAATTGATGACATTTATCCTTAAGGTAAATATTGAGAGAATGAATTGCTAATATTTACTCATGAAGGAGAATAAGAATGTATGTTACAAAAATAGAAGATTTATCTAAGAGGGAGATTCAAATCAGAGATGAAAGTGGAAACAAAAATATTAACTCAGAGGGAGTACAGTTATGAATTGGAGAGTTGCCATCATCAATTTCTATAACACTGTTATAGTGATTTTCATCAATGCCAAAGAAGGATTTTGTTGATTAACTGATGAATATCTAATGGAGATGATGAAGACTGAGTGATACCGAGTATCATGATTATAGAAATGGTTAGTTATTTTGTCATTGATGTCAAACAATTGATTAATTGATTTTTATTATGTTATTATATCTTAAGAGGAGAAGTTAAATGAGTAACAAATATAGATCACACAATGATGAAGTAATGATGATATAATTGTTTTATACTATATATTTGATGTTATCAAATCGGTACAATTGATTGATCAAGTCGAAAACTACAAAGAGTTAAAGTTATGACTGAAAGAGTTACTTCATAGAGCTAGACAAAGTCAGTTGATAGAATGTTATGTGAGTCGGTCACAAGTTACCAAACACCGAGTGAAATTCAAGCACCGAGCACAAAAGATGAGGTAGACACCAAGTAGTGAATGAAGTTAGTTACCGAGTTGCAAAGCAAGTTTTTCTTAGTACAAGATATTTATTATAAATGATGATAAGATCAAATTTAATGCAAAGCGATGATGAGTTGGATGAGGAAATGAATTAAATGATGTTTGTTAGAATATCTACGAACATGAAAATTCAATGAGAAGATCGAAGGCAAAGATCAAGTGGTTCAACTGAATTGTGAAGAGTTCCAAGAAAAGTACAAGTTCCGAGGTAAAAGTGAGATGGTTTACCGAGTTGTGAAATATGAAGAAGATGATCGAATGACTAAGCGCAAATGATGGAAAATAAAATTAAAGAGATTAAGAGGCAAAAGTATGTCTATATAAAGAATGAGAAATACATAGAGATTAATAGAGGCTGGTGAATTGGACAAAGAAGAAGAAGAAGCTAAAGAATAGCATTTACCGAGCATAACAGAGAAAGGGAGATTGAAGAATCTACAGTCTGAAAAGGATATCAATGGAGTATGTAATTCTAGTATTAAATTGAGCATAAAGGATCTGACACAAGCAAAGGTAGCTGCTATATTTACCGATCAAAGTTTATTGTTGCTTATTAATATTTGCAACAGAGAAATCTCTTAACCAAGTGGATTTAACCATCCTATTTGTAAAACCTAGACTTATGTGACATTCCAAATGAGTGTTTAAAGACCTATAAAAAGGTCACTCCTAACAGGGTGAAGAGCTTAACAGATCTGAGGTAAATCCCCTAACAGGGTCACATTTAACAAATGTTTTTGTAATCTTTGACAAGATAAGTTCTTAACCAAGCGTACTTCAAAAGGGTACATTTTTATTACGGTTTACAATTCCCACATAGGTTTTTCCCAAATTGGTTTTCCTCGTTAAATATGGTGTCAACATAGTTATATCTAGTGTCAAAAAAGTTAAAACTGGAGTTATATGAGTTAAATCTGATGTTGCTAAGTTTGAATGATTGATTTACATATATGAGATGTATTTTTGTTTAAGTTATTGGGTTATTTGGTGAATTGGTTATTTACTATATTCATTATTACCAGCGAATCAGTGGGTTCAGTTTTAAATGTTAAGTTTTGATTTGTCTGATTCACCCCCCCCAGTGGACGAACACTATTGGGCTCAAAATTAAATCCTTTTATGGAAGAAAATGAGGAATGAAGGGTTGAGATTGATTTGTGAGGAGAGGTGAGGATTGAATCTTTGGTGATCCATATGAGTGAACTCTCATTGGTTCATGGATTGACTTTCCATGTGCAAGTGATGAGTTGTATTTTGAGATTTGTATTAATTCCCTTTAATTAATTACTTTAGCCAAGGATTTAATGGGGTTGATTTGATTTAAATATGCCAAGGTAATTAATTTGAGGTAGTGATGAAATCACTTTGATTTGAGAGATTATTTTGATTTTGATGAATTATGCCAATAATTGAGTAGTTGGATTGACATAATTGAGGGTATGATCACATTTAGGGAAAATAGGGGGTCTGTTTAGAGTAGACCAAATTAGGGTGATTACAATACTTTATATTTACAAGCTTTCCTTTCATGAAATTTAATTTATTTTTCAAGGTTGATTCTTCATTCAGGGTTTGACTAAGGAAAACTCCTTTCTACCCAACATTTTACTTTTTTTCTATGTGCAAGATCAGGTGGTGTTTTCATTGATTTGATTTGGAAAGTTTAGAACTTGGTAAGCGGTCTTTGACTAAGTTTAGTCAAAACAATAGGGAACATGATGCCCCAGGCGACCTCTTCCCCCTAAAACTACATTAAATTGAATTCTCAGGTCAATGGTGTTCTTTGGTTTCTATTTTTGATACCTATACATAATTGTCTATTTTTTGTCAAACTATATATTGTGCAACTTGTCATTTTTGCCTATTTTGTCCTCTATCTTACATCATCCATTCATATTTCTCTCAATTAACTCATTCAATCCTCATAGAGAAGGATCATTGCACCCAGGTAGTGTTTAATTCCTACTCGAGCCTAGTGTGTCATCTTACTTCAAATGTAGTAAAGAATTGGTTAGGTGTTGCATTAGGGAACCACTCTATAACCTCTTATTGTTTTCCTAGCAACATTTTATTTATTGTACACATATAACATCATGCCACATCATCATAGATTCATCATGCATATATGATCATTACTGAAACCTATAGTATAAACTATTTTCTACATCAACAATGATATATACATGATCCAAAAGAATATAATTATATCTAGGTATATCTCATGAATGCAAATACAAAAGAATAATATACAAATAATAACAGGTTAATATAAATAAAGTTTAACTCATACCAAAATAAACAATGACAATGCAACTACAAGAGGCACTATAGGTGTTCTCCACTCATTCAGGTTCAATTGGTTCCTCTTGCCTACGTGCCTAGTGTTTTTGCTTCATGATTTCACAAGTGTGGCATTCACACACCTTGAAAAATTATTTTAAAACTACTATGAATCTTCATTCTTGGAAAAATATGCAAGCCTAGTTTTGGCTTATCCAACCAAGTTGATAGATGTTTGACATGGTTGTGTATTCTCTACCTATACATATGTTATAGAAACTGGGCATTCACTTAGTGAAGTCCTGGTGGAAAGATTGGCATTAGCTCCCTAATACCTCATTTTACAGTTACAAACCTCATATGGGATACCATTTTCTCTCTTCACATTCACCCATGGTGCTAGCTTTACATATTTGGTGGTATTCACAATCCTCTCAAGTTGGTTGATATCATCTAAAATATTTGGTTTGGCTATGCTTGAGCCCAAGCTTGCCCATTTTTCTTGGTGTATTCTCTACCAATGTTTACCTTTGGAATCTCGCTTAAGGAATATCAATATTCCATATCTGCGTTGCCCTTTCTATGGGTAGCTAGAAATATTCACACACCTCTTCTAATTATACCAAGAAGCTCAAAACTTGTGGACTTGGATTCATAATTTCTTTCATTTATTTTGTCTAGAGCCTTTTTCTTGGCATATGGCCCTTCTAAGGGATTAGCCTTGCATTCCCTTCAAATCTACCTAGATTTGGCATGCTTTCAGGGTGGAAATCCTCTTTACATAATGGATAGATATAAATGTTGTTTTGTTTTCTGACAACTCAATTAATGTTCACATTTCACTTTTTACCAAAGCATGTATATGTAATAATGTGATACTTTAGATACAAGCACAATCCAACAAGGTTCCAATGGAGGTGACCCACCTTCAGGAGCTTCTGGAGCATCGAGAAATGCTTTGTGTATGGTTGCCAAAGTTCCTCTAAATCCTTCTACTTCTCCTAACCAATCTCCACCTCGCAGCCACTAGCGTGGTCATAGTTCCTTGGCTTGTCAGTCCTAGACCCTAGAATCTCAGGCTCCCTACTACCAATTTGGTGGCGATATTGACTTTAACATGTAGTGCTCAACCTCTTCATTGCATGGGGAATTTTCCTTTGAGTTGTGAGGTTTGATACATCCACTAGTATTGATAACGGTTGGCCTACTTATGGTAGTGATGGTGGATGGTCTAACTCATCCAAGTGGCTCTTGCGCTTGGCACTGCTAATCTCTCCCTCTCGCAAGGACCGGGTCAAGGAAAAGGAGGATGCTACCATAGAAGAAGGGTGGTCCCTGTTGGACACAAAGCTTAACCCCTTTGATGTATGGGGTCTTAAGGATGACAAAGGTCCACCCCCTATGCCCATGACCATTTCTTTAGCTATTTGACAACTTTTTATGTGTTGTATACTCTTTGGGCTCTACTTATGTTTCTATTTTTGGGTGTTGCCCATGTGTTTTTATTCTTCAAGTGTTGCCTGTTTGACTCTTGATGGGTGATCCTGTATCCCACTACATCTTTTTGTGAATAGTGTACCTTAACTTATATAAATGGAAATGACTACTATTCATAAAAAAATATCAATGTATTTTTAAATTTTTTATATATATTGATATATCTACAAGCTTTAAATAGCAAAATAATTAAATGCAAAAATATTGTCTAATTTAAAAAATAATTTTAAAGAAGTAACCCTCACCTACTTGGGGATTGAACTTAAGACGTAGAGTGAAAAATATACATCGAGTGACAATAATTTACACAAACAAGTTAAGTTTATCATATAAAAAATATTTACTTGATAATAATTATTTTAAAGATCATAATTTTTGCTTAATAAATATTTAGAAATGTTGACGGATTGAATTTTATAGACATCATATTAATTAGAATAGAATTAAAGGTTGCACAAAGTTTGCCACAAACAAGTTATTTTTTGAAAATTATCCTACTTATAGGATTTAAGAAGCATTGAAATTAAATTGTAAAATGTTTTGAAGAAAATTGCCAAATAACAGACCCTTACAAAATTATAGGAAAAAAAGTGAGTTATCTTTCCTTTATATAATGTACCATAAATCCTTACAAGAATTGATAGCTTATTAGAATTATTCATACACTAGCTTATATATAAAATACGCCAAGAGTAATCCTTCTCGGGGTGCCTATATATAATCAAATTGCAAGGTGTAATAGGCACCTCGAGAAGGATTACTCTCAGTGTATTACACACACACACACACACACACACACACACACACACACACACACACAAGCTAGTAGGAGTCACAATGCAACATCAAAGACATTTTATGATTTAAAATATTTAAATAGATGGTATTTGGGTTACTGTTATGGTTAGTGTTACTGTTATGGATAGTTATACTATTACGGTTAAGATTAGTGGTAGGGTTATGGTAAAGGTTAGTACTACAGTAACAATTAGGTTCATCAATATAAATAGGGTTAGTGTTAACGATTAGTGTTACAATTATGGCTAAAATTGGGGTTAATATAACAATTAACTTTAGTATTAAAAGTAGGGTCAATGGTACGGTTATGGTTACAATTAGGCCGATTGGTTTAAACTTAGGAGTAGTGGTAGGGTTACGGTAAAGGTTACAGTTAGGGTATCAAGTAGGTTCAATATTGTAATTAGGGTTTGTGTTAAGGTTAGTATTATAGTTATAATTATATTTAGGGTTAGTATAAGAGTTATGTTCAGCATTTTACCTAGCGTCAATGGTACGATTATGGTTATGATTAGGGTTAGGGTTTAACCTTAGGAGTATTATTATGTGACTGATTACAATTATAGTTACAGTTAGTAT
Organism: Thuja plicata; assembly: GCA_018584345.1. Taxonomy (NCBI): domain Eukaryota; kingdom Viridiplantae; phylum Streptophyta; class Pinopsida; order Cupressales; family Cupressaceae; genus Thuja; species Thuja plicata. The sequence goes on along the minus strand of MU225256.1, from coordinate 2,113,561 downwards.
TAAGGTTACTATTTGGGTTTGGGTTACATTTAAGATTATTGTTAGGGTTAGTGATACTATTACGGTTAAGGTTAGTGATATTGTTACGGTTAAGGTTATTGTTGGTGTTGGTGTTCTTGTTATGGTTAAGGTTAGTGGTATTGTTATGGTTAAGGTTAGTGTTAGGGTAGTATTCAAGTTAAATATTGTAATTAGGGTTAATGTTAAGGTTATTATTATAATTATGGCTACAATTACTATTAGTATAACAGTTAACTTTAGAATTCACCTAGGGCGAATGGTATGGTTGCGGTTATGATTAGGATGAACGGTTTAAAATTTGGAGTAGTATTATGTTAATGATTACAACTAGAGTTTGGGGTAGTAATATGGTCAGGGTTACAATTAGAGTGTCGATTAGTATAAGGTTTAGAAAATGGGTCAAGGTTAGTATGATGAATAGGGTGTTATGGTGTATTATTTAGAGTTACGAATAGTAATATGTTAACGATTAAGGGTTAATGGTTAAGGGTTAATTTGCTTGACAGGTTCTAGAATATGGGTTAAGGTAAGTATGACAAATTAGGTAAATAGGTTTGGCGTCAGAGTGTAATGTTTGGAGTTACAAATAGTAATACATCAAAATATTTAAGGGTAGACAAATGGTGAGGGAGGGGTTAGGATTAGAGAGAACGTTACGTTAAGGTGTATGGTGTGGTTAGGGCTATGATGTAGGTTTTAGACTTAGGATTAGTATCATAGGTAGTGTTATATGTAGGGTTACACTTTAGGTTCATATTGGACTCTTCCTGACAGGGTAGCGTTACATGTAGGGTTAGGGTTAGTGTAAGTTCGTGGGAAGTGTTAGCATGTATGGTTAATAGTAACAGTTAAATCATACGTAGTGTTAACATTACAGTTAATTATGAGGTGAGTTTGAGAGTAAAACTATGGACATATAGTTAGCGATGGAATGGAGGTTTAAGAGTTAGGATTACGGTCAGGGTGAGAATTGAGGTTTCAATAGGGATGTGATGAGAGATGGCATGAAGGGTTTAGAGTTAGGATTAGTATCATATTTAGTATTACAGTTAGGATTAGAGTTAGTGATGCGATGTAGGTAGTAGAGTTAGAATAAGGAGCATAGTTAGTAATAAAGTTAGGGTTAGAATTAGAGTTTTAGATAACACTTATTATGGTTATCATGAAGGATAACTCATATAGGGTTAGGTAATGTTTCTATTATGGTAGATTTAATTGAAGTTTAGGATTTGTGTTAATTTTATTGGAATAATGCTTACGCTTACGATTAGTATTATCGTTAGGAATAAGATTATGATTAGAATTAGCATATGATTTTGAGATAATTGAGTGCCTCACATATCTGTGACATGTCCATTGTAATTAAAAGTATCCTTTTTATGGCACAAACTTTTGAAAGCCATTAATATTAAAAATAAAGAGTTCAACAAAAGATGGTGCAAAACCTTGCAATTATAGTAATATACATCACTTCAATATCGAAAACAATTTATTTTTCATTTGTTGTTCATCAAAATTACATAGATGAAAGGTGAAATATAAGTCCTATTACAACCATTCAAATGAAGTAAGAAGTATCAAAGCCAAGATAAGAAATAACTATATATAAAACAATTCTCTGCAATGATGCAAGTACATGACAAATTCTTCAATGATCAAGAGGGTATTGCGACCTTTATTTGAACATTGATCGTGATAGACTTCTTTCATCATTGACGGAAAATTATCTACTTTTGTAGATGTCTCGCGCACAAATTTTGTAACATCTTTTATCTTCAATATTTCCAGTTCTTCAACATAGTCAATGGATAATGCAACATCCTCTATTGATTTGATCATATTCGTGCACGACTCTACAATTATTCGTGGACATTTGTCCACATCAGTTTCATAGAAATCATTCGAGGCCACATAAGCAGTTGGGATCGTAACAATGATTTGTGACTCTCTACCTAAGGCATCCATAGATTGAATGTTATGCTGTAAATTTTTAAACAAATATTAGTATGTAGAAATAATCAGAAGAAAAGTATAGATGATAAGTGGAAAAAATAATTGAAATCAATAATGTTAACTAATATATTATAGGAAAACTAGTAAAGTCGCTTAAAATAAGATACAAATTGACTTATTTATGATGAAATGTTAGCAAAATCATTTTAACAACCATAAGAAATAATAAATAATGAGGTAATCATGTTGCATTTATGATTTGGAACTTTAGTTGTTACTTAGCGTTGAATAGTATCAATGAATGTGTGTAACTAATTTTTATTTAAATAAATGGAAATATGGGTATCACAATATGATATGATTTTGATTATTGATAGACATTGAACGAAAAGTGAACATGATTTCCAAATATAATCTACTAATTTATTACTTTAGAATAATTGAGGATAATTTTTAGATAATGTAGGAGAACAATTAATAGTATATTTCTTAATAGCAAGTTGAAAATACATCATTAGAGTACATAATTGATTTTCAAGACATCCGAGTCTGATTTATTCTATTTCTCTTGGAAAGTTGTTTCCCACTTTTTCATTTTTTCATAGTGGTCATATGTGAATGGTGACATTATTCTCAAGCCTTCTAGAGACTTTACACGAGATACAACCACAAATGTCAATCCCGCTCTTTCTCTTGGGCCTATATCAACTATGGCTTTCGACAGAGTTAGTCCTTGAGATTTATGAATTATCAATGCCCATGCCAACCTTAATGGTAATTGAAAGGTTTTACTCCTTTGTACTGGTTCTATTGGAACTATTTTTGGATGGTGGTCATCATATGGCATTCCAGAATAATTATAAAATTCAACAGTAACATATGCTAGTGGTTGAGGTGGAGCAATTCATGGTTTGTAAACAATATTTCAGATATATCCCAATGATCCATTGACAAGATCGGCTTCTATCCATAGATTTTTATTCAACATCAATCTTGAATCCTTACTGAACAATAAGCCTAGATGAAGTTATTTAGTTGACCAATCTTCAATTGTATTACCATTCCTTGACTTAGTTGCAAGAATACATGCAACAAGATGCCTCAAAGAATACATCCTCATGTTATGGTTGTGAACATTGTCATTTGTTTAGAACAAATGCACTGTCTTGTCTAACTCATCATTGCTTGCAACATCTAACCTTACAGGGGTTCTCATCATAAGAAAGTTTCATTCATCTATTTTTCAATTTGCATCTCTCAGATTTGTCAAAAGTTGACAAAATCTTTGTTGTTGGATGTTTTCCCCATCTTGCCTAAATATTTTATCTAATGTAACAATTGTTTTGAATTATTTCCATAGTCACTTTTCCCACTTGTTATCATATATTGGTTAATCATTGACTGGGGGTAACTGACCCATATCACCAACCAAAATAATAGATATACTTGAAAGAAAGTCACAAAAAAGATTTTCAGCCCATCTACAAATATCATATGAAGATATTGTATATGATTTATATTAATAAATATTATAGCACATAAATAACGTCATTACCAAGAATAAAAGGTATACCCGCAAATCTTATGTTAACACTTTGTGGGAATGCTTGTTTGAGTTGACAATCTATATTTTCCCGCAAGTTTTGGTCAATGAAGCTCATTTCGTCAATCAAAATATATTTGATATGAGTCATTTCTTCTTGAAAACTTGTAAGTCATGTCCCTTCTAGCTGAGGAAAATCTTTAATTGGTATTCGTAACTTTGAATGAATTGTAGAGGCTCCTATATTGAAAGTTACAAGTCTAGTTGGTGCAAGTAATAGAAGCGGAGAAGGACTTGGCATTGTTGCCATATGAAGAGATTGACTGGTGGCAAAAATTAGATAAGACTTTCATGTTCCTACAATTCCTTGAATTATCATAAACAAAGGTATTCTGACCTGATTATTATGGCAGTGTGTCATAATAATATCAATTTCCTTTTGTTGCTTCTCGCCGAGAGTTGTCAAGATGATGCATTTTGTGATGTCATCATTCATGAGACATCTATGTTTCTTCATTTTGCCAATGAAATTGATTTCTCTGACTGAATGCTCTTCACTTTGATATTCACTACACCAGTTTATATTTCTATCAATATCTCTTCTTCCCAACATGTCTATTTTGGAAAGCTGCATATGTTGACCACGATGTATCCTGGATATGATTTTCCATTCATTCTCTATGGTATTTTCCTGAATACCTCCATTACCTTTCGTTTCAGAATCACTGCTAGGTCCATCATTTTTTATAGGTGATGCTCTTTGAACATGTCAAGGATTATAACTGAGTGAATCCCAGTTTGCTACTATAGTATAATTATCATGACCAATGTCCCTTTCAATGTGTATAGGTTGTGTCCTGCATGCTCAATTACGAGGGTTAGTAGCACCGATTTGCAATGGGAAAATAAATCACTTACTAAGAACGAACCTAAGAATAATAAAATAACAAGCAAAGATAGAGGAAACAAATGAATGCAAACCATAGTGCTTGAGGCATCTATTTCTTCTCTCTACTCCTAAAATGTTGTGTGTCTGGTGCTCATTATTGGTATCAGAAGCGTCTATGACTTGGGAGTGTTGATAAAATGATATTGATTATGATCACAAGAATGTATTGATGCTTCGTACAAGAATCCTGCAGAGTAAGGGTGCACAAAAGATTGAAATCCTGGATCCTTCAAATGGTTATGAAGGGTTGATTATATAGAAAATGGAAAATAATTTGGATGGTTGAGATCGATCCCAAAGATTAGAGAATGAATGGTTGAGATCAAAAAGAGCTGGAGAAGTAATTAGTAAACTCCACCTCTTCAAATATGAGAGAAGCGGTGATGTTTTAGTTAAATGAGGAGCAACTAGTAAACTCCACCTCTTCAACTTGGAGAGAAGAGAATGTTTTAGTTAACTGAGAAGCAACCAGTAAACTTCACCTCTTCAACTTGGAGAGAAGAGATAATGTTTTAGTTAACTGAGAAGCAACCAGTAAACTCCACCTTTTCAACTTGGAGAGAAGAGGTAATGTTTAGTTAATTAAAAAGTTAATCACGAGTTACCTTTTTGAATTTGAGGATAGGATTTATTTGAATATTTAATTGATTTTTGTAATTAAAGTATTCAAACATGTGATAATTGAATTCTTTTTTATTTAGAATTGAATTATTGGGTGAAATTAAATTAATTAATTAGAATAATTAATTAATAAGTTTAAATATTTAAATTTAAACTTTAGGAAATTGAATTTAATTAATTAATAAAGATTAATTAATTAAGGTTAAGTAATTATCTAATTAATTTTGGGGAAATGATTAAATGATTTGGGAAATGGATTTAGAAGAAATAGATGATTAATTAATTATTTAAAAACCATTATTTAATAGATGAAAACTAGTGTTTTAATGTAAAGTTGCAAGTATGTCCATTTTAGGGTGTCTACATTTGTCCCTCTTTGATTCATTGTGGCTTGTCACATTGTGTCAAAGAAAATTCTATTTTGATCCTTCTCCATCTTGCCTCGGTGATAGTAGGTGTATTTATGCCCCCTCAACAAATATGAGCAAAAAGTTGCGATATGAGCATTAATTTGTTCATACTACAAATTGATTATCTAGGCATCTGGTAGTGTGTAAAAATAGTTAAATATGCTCCTAATATCAGCTGTCAAAGTTTCCGGGGTTTGGGACGATAAAATAGGGCTTCTTGAGGAATTAGTGTTTCCTTTGATCTCTTATAAATAGCTTGTGAGCTCTTTGATTTGTCACTTTGGACCTTGGAGCTCCTGATTCTCTGGTAAGATTTGATTCAAATTTTCTTTCTTTTCTTGCTTTCTTTTGAGTGATGGCAGGCCTTTCGGGAGTCATACACCTGTCTGACCGAGTTTATACTTTCTGTCATCCAGCTAGCTCCCGACGTGCAGTGAGTATCTTATCCCTAGTGCACTTATTTCTCATCATTAATTCCTTTTAATACATTTGATTTTGCTATGTTTTTGTAAGTGTGCCGCAATTGCCGATGATTTTGCCGCATTTGTGGATTACGTGCCACAATTAACGGATGTGTTCCGCAATTGATAAGTGTACCACATTAGGATGTTTTAATGCCACAATTTCCTTTTATGTTTCATAATTTACGTTTGAATGCCGCATTTGAGATAACATGCTGCAATTGATGCTTGTGTTTCACAATTGATTTGTTATAGTTTGTTTCTATCCTTTTTCCACATGTCTAATTTTCTTTGTCGATCCTGACACTGATCATTGTACGTACTTATAATTTGTAGTTTACTAGTAATATTCTACTATGTCGAGAGTCTAGACCAATAGGTTTGGTTTATCGCTTTCAGCTATCTGAGGATGAGAGATCCATTCTTAGAGATGTAGGATTATATCGGGTTGCCTATATGCCTGAGATCATGACCAATAGGGGTCTGATCTCTGCTTTATTGGAGAGGTGGCATTTTGAGACATGCACCTTTCATCTGCCCACTGGAGAGTGCACTGTCACTCTTGAGGATATTTACCGCATCCTTCAAGTGCCTATCTAGGATGACTTAGTAGAGTTTACCTGACAGTCTGGTGTTGTTGCCTTATCTGAGATAACTGGTCTTCCTATTGATTAGTTTGGGATGTCTGGTCCCTATGATATCCCATAGTCCCAATTTGACATGGGTTTAGATAGATTGAGCACATTTCTTAGTAGTTTGATCTGTGGGATTCTATGTTCCGATCATAGGCAACATGGCTTTTTCATAGGATGGGGAGCTGTCCTGCAGGGTAAGGTGAGAGACCATACAGTTTATGCCTGGGGGCCTTGCATGTTCGCCCATATGTACCATCATATGATTTACGTGGCTTACCGAGGTGGTATGCCACTTGGATGCAGTGCGACTTTACTTTAGATCTGGGCATGGGAGCGCATCACTATATTTTTTCCTATAGGTGCTCATGATCTTCCTGTTGGGAGACCGTATGTGTTTATGTATGATGTATCTGTGGTGCAGTCCCATATGGGGCATCTGATGTACTGGAGGTAGTAATTGGATATGATGACTTACTTCATTTGGAGGCCTTATAGATCATGTCATGTGTGGGAGGGTGAGGATGCACACCTTCCTTTCTGCGGGTAGGGGAGGATCTTGATTGGATGCGTGACAAAGCACGTTCATATGATAGATCTACACAACATCGAGAGGGTGTTGCGACAGTTTGGGGAGCGCCATGATGTTACTGATTCCTATGCATACTTTTCTCAGAGATTCTGAGATGTTACTCTGTGGGGTGCTTTGATAGCTATGCATGTTTCTATGACTGATTTTGATGGTTTGGGACCTTTTGCATGAATTTGGCAATCAATCGTTGTGGATCCAGGTATATCTATTTATTTCTTTTTTCCTGTTTGGCACATGTAACTCTTTAGGTTCATTTGATATCAATCTTGTTCTGATTCTTCTTTATGCTTCATATCCATGTGGTATTGATACTGAACTTGTTTTGTTTGTAGGGATGACCCCACAGTTTGATGCTTGGTGGCTGACTGCTCGCCCTATTCCCTTACAGATGTGTCACGTCCTGTTACTGGTGTCATCACGAGGAGGCCTTGACAGAGGGGTAGAGGGAGGGATGGAGGGATAGATGGAAGGATAGATGGAGGGAGAGATGAAGGGAGAGATGGGGGGAGAGATGGTAGAGGTGGAGGATGGGGAGGTGGGAGAGCGATAGGTAGGGATGGAGGTAGAGACAGGGACATAAGTATCAAGAGGGGTGATGATGATGATCCTGATCCTGGGAAGGGTGGTGTGGGTGTTAGGACTAGAGGTGGTGGCCCTAAGGTGAGCAGGCGTATGAGTGGGCAGGTTGGTAGCTCTAGTTGGGTGGGATTGAGGGTCGTATTGGAGGAAAATGAGGGGATGAAGGAGGAGGGACCTCAAATTTTTAGGAGGGTGAGGAGGTGAACGAAGGAGAGAGATGTGGAGATGGTAGACATTGAGGAGGTTGGGTCTGAGTCCTATGCTTCCAGCTCAATGACAGTAGTGGTAGTAGTGGTAGTATGAGTGAGAGTAACAAGGAGGACTCCTAGGTGGTCAGAGGTGAGGGGTTGAGATGGATCGAGGAGGAGGGTTAGATGCATGTGGCTATGGGTGGGAAGGATGATGATCCTTCAGAGGTGGAGAGATTGACCCAAGAGATATCTGATTTGCAGGTTAGATTGGCGGCCTAAGAGGCATAGGCTGCATCCTTGGAGAGAAGGGTCATTGTTGCAGAGAGCCAGGTTACTGTTGTAGAGGTTCGGGTTACTATTGGAGAGGCTAGGGAGAGATAGGCTCGCACATATGTTAGAGCTTATTTGGATAGTTTTCAGGATCTTTCTTTGAGTGATGCCATGATTGGCTCTGGAGATCGGGTCGTGAGGCCCAGAGGGAGATCGAGTACTGGCGGAAGTACTATGAGGGTGTTGTTCCTTCTACCAACCATGTTTGAGTTACAATGCCTCACATAGATCTAGCAAAGCACAACAATCATAGAGGAGTGGTGTGTTCAGAGATCCTTTGTAGTAGTAGAGGCCAGGAACTGATATGCCACCCCCTCGTCCACCTGGTGGCGAGGGTGGGGGTAGCACTTGTTGACACTTTTGTAGCCTGATCTATTGTGTACCTTGGTGTACCTTTTTTGTATTGATTTTGTACTAATGTTATATTGATTTTGTATCCATGACGTGTCGATATTTATAGATATTTATATTGATCACCATTTTTGAGACTTGCAACCGTCCATTGTACTTAGACATTTGATATATCAGATGCTCTATTTATTACATGATTCTATATGATGTGCAATTAATTTCTATATGCTTTGTATATGTTGATGCACTTTATGAGATGCTTTATGTTTGTATGCATTTGATGTGGTTCTATTACGTAGACACTTAGATTTATGATCTTTACTTTCCTATGATACTGACATATGTATGGAGGATGGTTCTTATGATGAATGCATATCTGTAAGATCTATTGATGATGTACACATGTTTTTATGTTCTATTGATGATGTATGCATATTTTTCTTTTATTTCCTTTATGCAATAAATGAATGCAATCCTAAAATGTACCATGTCACTAGTACATTTAACACCTAAAATTGACCTAAGTTTTTGACCATTCATTATATTTTATTTTCTTGGTCAGATTATAGAAGGAAATTTTTTATTTTTTTTAAGTAATGCCCGCGTTCATCGGAATTTTGACGAGCACCAATATTCATCAAAATTCCAACTAACGCGAGAATTACTTAAAAAAAGAAGAAGATTTCTATTCATTATGTTTCCTTATGCGCACACAGAGGGCACGAAGGTAAACCACGATCTACAAAGTGAGGGCACGAAGGGCATCCTAATACTAGTAAAGAAAGGGGATCAATGGAGTGATTTTTGCCTTTTCAACATTGGAACTCTGCACAACATCTAGGCCTACTCAATTTTTATAGCCGTTACCCCACCATCAGCTGCAGATCGAGATCCGACCCCTTAGCCAAAACCATCTCACCCACCATCAGCAGCAGATTGAGATCCTACAGCTGCACATCCAGTAGCTACGAAGTTAAGAGTCTTGCCCTATCTACATCTATATATGTTCGTCCATTAGCTATATCTTTGGAAAAAAATATGATAGAACATTCTTTGGATTAAGCTTAACATCTATTTTTTAATTTTCTATTTCTTATAGTTTTTAGTTGTTGTTATTTTCTGTCTTTTGTTTAAATTTCATAGAGATGAGAGCGACTGTTGACTCGAACCACTTGGGCTCTAGTATTGTACCATTTCCTTTATCTTCTCAATTGTAGATGCTCACCCCTCTCCGCTACCACAACACTCACAGTTATGCATTTCTGTTCCATTTTTTTAGTTTTGATTATTTTTAGTTTTTGTCTGTATTCTTGCCCTAGTCGTACGTCCATTTCTTTTATATTCCAAATTTGATTACAGGCTATAGAGATTGGAGCTTATCCTTCTAAACTACATAGATTCAAGATCGCAAGAAATAATATTAAGCAATAAAATCATGCTTTACTGGAGAACAGAGAATAAATAGTGTACAACCTAGAGCTCAACTGACCTCTTCTTGATGAATATTATATTAAACATGACCACATTATAAATTTGGGTGTAAAATAATATTTTAACTCTACATACACAATATTGAAGTACCAGATAATAGGTCATGAGATGTTAGTAAATAAACCCATTTAAAAGTTATTGTTGACAATAAAGTGTAGAAGCAACAACAACTTTGGACATTTCCAGGTACACAATCTCTAAATAACTTAGTTGAGATCTTTCTCCATAAATAAGTAAATGATGATTCACTTATCCTTTTTGTAATTGCATACAAATTAGGTAGTAGTGAGGACAATGCCAACTAAGATTGGAATTTGATTTCACCCTTGACATTGGCATATGCCCGAAGACAATAAATAAATAATATGAATCATGAGTACTCTTATTGTTTTGATTCACTTAATACACTGTGTAATGTTTGTCTCTTGTAATGTGTGTTGTCATGAGCTGTAATTTGTCTGGATGCACTTGGGCTCATGCCGAAATAGAGTACTGGTGGGTTACAATTGAGGGTTCTCGCAAGAAATGCAAAGCCCATTCCTAATATAGTCGTACCTTCATTCATTGTGTTTTTGTCTACTAGTTGTTCAAATTCTAAACAAAGGAAAATCAAGCTAGAATTGCTTATAAGACCATTTTTATAGTAGTTTTATACTCCCTATTTTAAGCATTCCCCCATCTACATTAAGGGATTATTGCTTATAAGACCATTTTTACAGTAGTTTTCCACTCCCTATTTTAAGCAGTCCCCCATCTACATTAAGGAATTTCTCAAAATTAATTGATGCAATAGAAATCTCTGCATTCGAGTCTCTGTGAGCCTTTGATATTTGTAGCACATATAATCTAATCCATTCCATCAACCATGTAAGGAATAGAATAATGTTAAGCTGAATATAAGCCCTTTATGTTGGGATTAATGGGAAGTAGTACTGAGAGGGGAGGGGTGAATCAATACCAATAAAACTTTTAACTCTTTTCACCTTTCATCATTAGTAATCATTCTTTAATGTATTATCGACCATTTTTGATGTTCTTCTTATGCATGTAACATTAATTTATAATCTTTAATTGTTTACAACATTCATAGAAACATTCATGAAAATAATAAACACATAATACAAGATATGATATCGCAGAAAACTCCTGTTAGAAAGTAAAAATTGCGGTGCGGATGGCACCCATAAAACTTTATTATCTGTAGAATGGAAGGGAGCCGGTAAAGGCTTACAACTGATCACTTCTGATGATATACCTTGTTAGGAGTATTAAAGTGGAGACCGATTAAGATATACTTTGTTAAGAGCTTTAGCAACACTAATGAAGTGTGCACTTAGTTAAGAGATTTACAATAGGACTGTTAGGTCCACCTTTTTTGAAAGGATTTCTTAAGTGTACTACACTTGTTAGAATGAGTACAATATGTTTTGACCTGACTGTATGCAATCTATTATTTCTGATCACAGATCCATTAAAGCTCTCATAAATGAATATCACCTATAGTGATTGATTAATACCTTTTCTCTACTCGTCGATAGCTTGTGTTCTGTTCTTGAAACTGATTTGATCCTTTTATGTCCTTCTGCATGAATTCTCTTGTCTGATCCTTAGATGCTCTCAGTGGCTACAATCATCATTGAACAACATGTTCACAATAGATTAAGCATCTATTTATACAAGTATTTGACCTATTCTAGAATCACACATTACAATGTTAACTCTTGATCGAAGGTTTACAACTTGACCTTGATCCTTTAGTTTGCATGTTTTAAAATAGTTAAACTGATTAAAGAATAATAATTATATTGCTTCCTCCACACATAATGGATTTAAAACAAAAATAAGAAGCTAAATATACTACTTCAGTGTTTTATTTGATGTGGAAAGTCAGATCCACTTTTTGCGGGATGTAACTGACTGTCTCTTCTTGGTTGTCGGGTTGAACTGAAAGTCTGTCGGTGTTTCTTTGTTGAACTGATTGTGGGGTTCCCTTCATCTGTCGGTTCCTCTCTTTGATGTTTCGTCGGGTTGCACTTGTTGTTACTCGTTGGGTTCCTTTATCCTTTTTGTCATCGGATAGCACTGAATAGTGTTTGTCGGGATGCTTTGTACTTGGTAGTATCGGGTAACCTTGGTGTCAGGTAGTGCTGTCCCCTGTCTGTCGGTGTGGTGTAGACCGATGGTGTAGATCATGTTTTTCCTTGTATATACTAATTGCAAAATATAATGCCTTCAATCTCCCCCTTTGACATTAGTATCAAAAATTGATATGTGCATAATACTAAAGTGTTTAGTATGTACACCATGTGTATATCCTTGTCATTATATGACTCCCCCTAACTGTATGCATCAGTATAGTATAAGAATATGTACATGTACACTTGCCTCTATACTATACATTCATTGTTATTTTCTCTTAAAATGTTTGACTATACACATCATTTCCGCCTTTCATTTCCCCCTTCTTTTACTATGACTATACATATCACTTCCCGCTTTATTTGATACTCATGAAAAAAATGTACAACTTATAGGATGCAAAAAATGTGACAAAAATGTGTAACTTACAATGTGGCAAGAATATGTGAGTGGGTTTTTTTGATGTCTTCGAGCAATTTCTCCCATTTTTTTTAGTAGTTCTAGTGCCATGTGCTCTAGCTCTAGCCGTGCATGCATATCATAAATGTTGTCTAGGATAGACATTTCTGGGGTGGCGATTAGTGCTTTTTCCTCTGTCATATGTTTCTGCAGTAGTGTGAGTGTTGGTAAGAGTTGTGCCTGAAGCTCATTTACCTCATCTCTAAACTTGGTCTGTACAATCTGAATGTCTTGTCTCAATTTTCAAGCTTGCTTGAGTTACTCATTGTGCAATTTTATTTCCTCTTCATGATTCGTGAGACTTTGTGCACTTGTTTGAAGGTTAACATCTATTTGTGCTATCTTTTCAGTATACTCCTGGGTAAGTTTATCAAGCGTGCATAACTTTTGTATCAAGGTTATAGCTTCTGAGATTATTGGATCTATTGTTCTAACCAATTAACCAATTCAGAAAGACTTACCTTTTACAATGCCACTTCTTGGCTTATCATTTCTTGTAGCTTGAACTCATATTTCTGTTCAAGTCTTTCTTCCATGACCTTCTCAACATCTATGTTTTGAGATTTGATTGCGTCCGTGAGAACCACTAATTGATCAAGCATTGGGGTTGTTTGATCAACATCTACATCTGGTACAATTTGTTGAAGTATTCCTCTTGCTACTTCAAGTACCTTTGCCTCTTTTGTGGCTTTTCTCAACTTCTCTTGCATTGCTTTTATCTCATAGAGTCTTGCATACTTGGTCAATTTAGTTGGATCCAATGTCCTGGGATCACAATCTGGAATATCAATGATTTCATCCAGAGTGACTGGATTCTTATGCTTTCTCTTCTTCTTCTTTGAGATTTGTGTGGACACAGATGTATGCACTACCATTGCTAGTTCATTTATCCTCTCTAAAGTGCTTGGTGAAGGCTTTGTTGAAGATGCTTCTTGTGTTTTCTTCTTGGGGTGCACCTGTCGGTTTTGTGAAGACATCTCTCCATCAACCTTGGGTGTCTCTACAGATTTATCTTCTATTTTCTTCTCCAGCTCATCTTTCTTTGCTTCTTCACTCTTTTCTTTCTGCGTGTCCTCTTCTACCTTTTGTGCTTCCTCTTTTCTTTGATCAGTAGGCTTATCTTTCTGATCATTGGTTGCAACTTGTTCTACAGTTGTGTCCTTTGTGTCATTTGTGGTGTGTTTTGCTTCTGCATCACCCTTGTCCTCGGGTGTGGTTGTATCTTCTACATTAGACCCTTCGTTACCTTCTAGTATATTGATGGCCTTCATCAATACTCACATATTTCTTTGTGTGCTAGCTTGTGTTGTATCTAGAGTGGTGTCCCGCTCGTCAGTTTGGTCTTTTAGAGCAGTGACATCCTCATCTTTTTGTATTTTCTTTGCAGGGTCTAGTTTTGTTATGTCCATGACTGAAGTGTCCTTCCATGTCTCATTAGTAACATCCATGTCCTTATTGGCTTGGGTCTCTATTTGTTGTTGCTTGATATGAACCTTAAGTGATATGAATATAACATCATCTTCTTTCTGAGGATCCTTACCAGAGTCATAATGTGTGATGTCTTGAATGTCAAGATCATCCATGACTTTGTCCAAATCTATTGGCTCCATATCTTCAACATTTTCCAAAGCAATGTGCTAAGGACTTGCCTTATCTTTCTCCTCCTCTCTATGAGGTGTGTTGGTGAGAAGTAACTATTCCTCACGACTTGTTGACTCTGCAGGCAGATCTAGGAGTTGTCTCCATTTAGTCTTGGTCATTGTATCCAGCTCTATAAACTTATCCTCTAGCACTTTGTAAGCTCTTATTTTGGCTACAAATTTGCTTGAGTGCTTCTTCATTATTTCCTTGATTTATCCTATCTTAGATTCGTGAGGCATAAGTGTAACAAGTACCCTCTCCCTTGCTTCTCTTTCAGTTTGTAGAGCATATGACCATTATTGAGATATTTTGTTACCCAGCTCTCTAGGTATTTGATTGATAAATTTAGCTGGTACATATTTGAATTTTACCATTGACTTGATGATTGCCTCTTGTATTTTATTTTGGTCCTATGGTTTAAGTGTATCCCATTGTCTGATTTTCTTATCACACATGGTGCCAAATGCAACAATAGATTCAAAAGCCTTATCAATTGTTTGATTTCTGAAGTTCTTCACTACATTAGGCTCATCCTCTTTAGAATCCTCAATGTCAGATTTAGTCGTGACCATTATTTTTCTCCTCTTAGTAGGTGTTTGTTTCTCTGTTTGCTACTTTGTTTGCTTTGCTGGCTGTTTCCTCTTATAGGTCCTTACTTGACCTTTCTTAAGAGGTTTGGTATTTTTCTTAGCCATTTGACTTCTTGTCCTCTGTTTCTTTGTAGGAGGTGGAGGTGTATCATATTCAATTGCCTCAAAATCTGATTTCTTCTCATCTTGCCCTTCATCAATGGTACCCTGTTCATCAGTTTCCTTTGTTTGTTCTTGTTCCTCCTCATTAACCAATAGAATCTTTTTAAGATTCTTGACCATCTTATTCTTTTTATTGACAGTCTTTTTTTATTTCTTGGCCTCTTTTAATCTTTGACCTGGCCTCTTCATAAGTTCCAAACCTTGGTTGTTTGTTGTCAATTGGTTCATTGATCAATGCATCAATAGCATTGGTTGCTTGATCTATATTGATTTCATAATCAAGAGGGGTTAACCAAGCTGTCCTTGGTACAACCAGTTTTATGTGGGTGAAATTTGTATCCACCATAAAACATATCTCATCCCCATGTTTTTCAATCAGTTTCTTAGGGATCCTTACTCTTTCCATCATCTTTTCCTTGAATTCAAGGAAGTATGCAATCATAACTGAGTCAAAGTTATCTCCTAGTGACTTAATTAGTTCACTAATTTGTAGTATCACTAGCTTTGTAGTGTCCCATTTCACTTTTCCTACTAAAGGAAAGTATTCTTGAAAGTAGAAAAATATACACATGATAAGTGAGCCGAACTTACATGTCTTATTCTTTGCAGACCTTATTGTGTTCATGTTCTCATCAAGTTGCTTTAGCAGGATCTCACACAGATCCATCTGGATTCCCTTTGTTACTATCTTGTAAGCTGTGCTTACTGATGTTGTCGATATGTTGTTCAACCTGCTTGCCTGAAAGATTTTGTAACCAATCACACATGCACCGTACCTCATCATCGGTGATGGTGTTCACTTTAAGACCTCTGTTATCCCATTCAGCTTTTGTGAGATTTTCAACTTCTAGCTTAGAAGGATGCTTGTGAGCCTTAGGCTTGTCAGTTATTGGATAACCAGTGACAGCATGAAGGACATCCTTAGTGATTTTTTTGGGTTGATCCAACCATAAATTTTGATCATGCATTCTGCTAAGTACCAACCTAATCCAGTCAATTTTGAAGTCCCTTGGGAAATATAGGGCATTTCGTATTCCCTTCACTTTCAGATGCTTATGTTCATCTTTTAGGTTTCCTTTTGCATCACAAAGCTTCTTGTAAGCTTCATCCATCTCCAGATCATCTATTTCAACAATCTTACAGTGAATGTAGGATCTTCCTCTATCAGAAAAACCCTAGGTGAAATCTTAGAAAATGCGCCAGTTTCATCGTGTTGCGATGCAATCTCTGGGCATATCTTGTATTTGGGATCTACACAGGTGTTGTTCTTAATTAACTTAACCACATTCTTCTTATCATTCTTGATCTTTGCGGTTCTTGAAGTGGTTGCCATCATTTTTCAAATTTAGGGCTTTCTTGAAAATTTAGGGCTTTCTTGAAAAATAATGACAGAGTTCTTTCGGTGGCCTCGATACTTCAATCCGTGATACTGGTCAATGAACTATTTTCTATTTGCTGGATGGAGTCACGGTCACTCTACTGAATGCTCTTTAATTGCTCTATTTTCACTCTGCTTTTTGTCTTCAAATTGTGGGTGCAAAATGAAGTGCTCCCGTCAAGTATTTATAGACTTTTTCCCTAAGTCTGTCATAAATGCTCAACGACTCATTGGGTCATGAAGACGGAGTCCATCAGGAAGAATTTCAAAATCATCGTCGGTGTTGTCAGGATGCTCGGGATGGTTGTTAAGAATTTTTCTTTTACCGACAGATATCGGTATTCTGTCATGACAAATTTATAACTTTGCTTCCTTACCGATGGGTGTCGGGTTACATTAGCAACTTAGCCATCTTAAGTGTTGACCAAAAATTCTTGGTAAGTGTAGATAGCTCATCCATTATGTTCACCAATGATTTTCGATGTGTTTACCGATGGGGTTTTTTTTCTCATAATTGTAACAAGTAACATAATATGCATCTTTATTTATGCAAATTTTGACTATCTATCAATTGTATAATGGAACTGATGCAAAGTATGACTTGGTGTAGTGTAGTTCCATACTTACTTGTTAAGCTTAAGTGGGGGTGGTGATGTCACCGGATCCATTGGATGGGGTGTCACCATTTGCATTGCTTGGTCCAGCTTCATCATTGCTTGAAGATTTTCTCCACATTTTATCTCTAGCCCTCTGAATATCTTCAATGGTATTTCCATTGGGATATGTGCTTGTCTTTGTCATTCAGTCTTTGTAGTCTTTCTTGAGATGACCAACTTTGTGACAGTGTAAGCATGCCATTCCAGAGTTTTTCTAGCCTTTAGACCTTTTGGTCCATGCACTCATACAGTTTACAACAATGTGACCATATCTACCACATGCTATACAATTTTTTCATGTACTGTAGTCCCATACATATCGATTACCAATTCTCTTTGGTTGATAGGGAGTTTCTTGACTTTTAGGCTTCCATGCTTGCCTTTTCTTTTTCTAGCATTCAAGACGTGTGTGCCCATTCATCTTGCATGTAGGACATTATTTTCCCATGTAGGTTTCCTTCTTTGGTTGTTCCATCTTAGACTTACATTCATATGCTTTATGTCCTTTCTTGTTACATTTATAACATAATCCTATGAATGAAGATGTAGATTTAGGAATAGCTTTCATTTTGCCTCTACACACATTTGATGTGTGGCCTTGCTTTCCATGGTGTTTGCATGTCAGCTTTCTTGGTCTTGGATTTTCATAGACATTCTTTGGATTGGCTTGATTTGATGATTCTCCATTTTCAGTAAAGCCTAGACCGTTATTGTTGTTGACTCTTCATTGTCCTTCAAGAAAATCATCCATTCTTTTATTGCTTTCTTCAACCTTTTTGATAATTTCATTATGCTGTTGCTGAACTCTAACCTCATGCTTTAGTTTCTCATTCTCTTCTCTTAGCTCACCAATATCTTGTACTCTTTCAATGAGTTCTATATTCATTCTGTTTGCTTCTTGACTCATAAGAATAATTTGATTTGTAATTTCATGGTTATGCTTAGCATGTCTTTGAATTTCTAACTCCTTTTTTTGTAGCTTCTCTGTAATCTTCCTTTTGTCATTAATAGCTAGTGTTCTTTCTATTTCAGCTTGTCTAGCAGAACTCATCACATCAATCATTATTACCATTTGGGTCTCTTGACCAATTTGTAACATCTTAATTTGTTCTATCAGATGTTGATTGATCTCCTTTAGACTTCTGATGTTCTCTTATGATGTATCTAATGCATTACTTGTATTTGATCCTGAAGATTCAAAGAAATTTGGAATCTCTTCTTCCTGATTATTTTTTCATTGCTCTGAGTTGCCATACCTTTTCTCTCATCCAACAACTCTCTTATCTTGACTCTCATTTATACTATTCATAGAACATCTCTCTCTCAAGCTTTTTATTCTCAATATTCTTATCAAGTTTGTACTTCTACATTGTATGATCTTTTCTCTTAAGCCTTTAATCTTTCCAAGAAGAGACTTAGCTTTGATATCAATTGTTGGGATTAATGGGAAGTAAAACTGAGAGGGGAGGGGTGAATCAATACCACTAAAACTTTAAACTCTTTTCACCTTTCATCATTAGTAATCATTCTTTAATGTATTACCGACCATTTCTGATGTTCTTCTTATGTATGTAACATTAATTCATAATCTTTAATTGTTTGCAACATTCATGAAAATAATAAACACATAATACAAGATATGATATCGCAAAAAACTTCTGTTAGGAAGTAAAAACTGCGGTGGGGATGACACCCACAAAAATTCACTATCTGCAGAATGGAAGGGAGTCGGTAAAGGCTTACAATTGATCACTTCTGATGATCTACCCTGTTAGGAGTATTAAAGTGGAGACCGGTTAAGATCTACTTTGTTAAGAGCTTTAGCAACACTAATGAAGTTTGCACTCGGTTAAGAGATTTACAATAGGACTGTTAGGTCCACCTTTTTTGAAAGGATTTCTTAAGTGTACTACACTTATCAATGTACTACACTTGTTAGAATAAGTACAATATGTTTGACCTAACTGTATGAAATCTATTATTGCTGATCACAAATTCATTAAAGCTCTCATAAATGAATATCACCTATAGTGATTGATTAATACCTTTTCTTTGCTCTTCGGTAGCCTGTGTTCTGTTCTTTAATCTGATTTGATCCTTTTCTGTCCTTCTGCATGAATTCTCTTGTCTGATCTTTGGATGCTCTCAGTGGCTACAATCATCATCAAACATGTTCACAATAGATTGAGCATCTATTTATACAAGTATTTGACCTATTCTAGAATCACGCATTACAATGTTAACTCTTGATCTAAGGTTTACAACTTGACCTTGATCCTTTAGTTTGCATGTTTTAAAATAGTTAAATTGATTAAAACAATAATAATTACATTTCTTCCTCTACACATAATGGATTTAAAACAAAAATAAGAAGCTAAATATACAACTTCAGTGTTTATCTGATGTGGAAAGTCAGATCCACTTTTTGCGAGATGTAACTGACTTTCGGTTCTCGGTTGTTGGGTTGAACTGAAAGTCTATCAGCGTTCCTTTGTTGAACTGATCGTCGTGTTCCCTTCATATGTCAGTTCCTCTCTTTTCTATTTCGTTGGGGTTTTACTTGTTGTTACTCATCGGGTTCCTTTATCCTTTTTGTCATCAGATAATACTGAATAGTGTTTGTCAGGATGCTTTGTACTTGGCAATATCGGGTAACCTTGGCATCGGGTAGTGTTGTGCCTTGTTTGTCGGTGTGGTGTAGACTGATGGTGTAGATCATTGTTTTCCTTGTATATACTAATGGAAAAATATAATGCCTTCACTTTATTCTAACCACTGCTAGATAGGCTTTCCCATCCCCACGTGCCTATCTTTTACAAAGATAGCATTGCTGACACTTCCTTCTACTCCACTACGTAAGGCAGGGACTCCAGCTGTGTGCAGCCCTTGTTTCTTTTTATCTTGGTTCTGAGCATGATGATGGAAGAAAATAGTTCATAATCGCAAGATGACTTACAAACATGAAATAACCATAATTCATATAACGGTTCTCTACTTTTGATGATATTTACTTTTATTTATTTGATATTTGTACTTATCACCTATTGTTAGTAGTGTGCTAACATAGGGGAAAAATATAATACTAAAAATTACATACCCTACCATTATCATGTTATGTTTTGGGCTCATTTAAATTTATGTAACCCTTGGTGTTGTTTTTAGGTTCATTTGACTCTTGACTAGGCCTTATCTTGCCCTTGATTTCAACTTGAGTCTTCTGATTTTTGTGTTTCTTTAGCCTTCAAAGTTAGTTAACATAATTTATTTATTTATCTCATAATTTATTTATTTATCTCATTCCAACAGTTCATTTAGCTTGTACTTAGATGTTAGTGCAATGCATTGATGTTCAACTAATTTTGGCTAGTGAATGTTGCAATTTTTTTTTTGATGATAGTGTTGGAACAAAATGAATATGAACTATTGATCTAATAACATAAGCAGTATTTATATATTTCCATTAAATAGGGTAATTACCAAGTATAATTACCAACTGGTAATAGGTAAGATAGTTATATCAGACATATACTAAAAGACCCAACAATGTAAAGTTCTATTAACATTTGCTTCTCAAATCTATCAAAGTTCTCCTTGCAACCACACCATTTATGAATATTTCCTTACTCTCACAAAGAATTATGAAAGTATAACTGATTTAGCTAGATTGTAGAAATGGTGCAAGCGTCTGCATGCAACAGATAGTTTGAGAGGATTGAGCTAAACTTTCTATCCTCTATCTATCCATCTTTCATGGAGATCGATGAAAAGGCACTAATTGCCCCAATCATGAAAAATAAACAGATTTTGTAGAATTATCCAAAGCGAGTTCTAGATGAATCCAAAAAAAATGAATCGTTGAATTCTCTCACCTAGGCAACAAGACAAAACATGAATTATGAAATTTGGCTTTTTTATATATATTGAAGTAGTGTATCAACTGGAAGATTTACATGTATAGAAAGTTAATAGCAACAGAGTACTTGCTGTTATATATTACCAATTCCTACCTATTACCCTTACACATTTACAAGATTATAAGTATATATCAAAAATATTCATGAAATATTGACTATGTGTCTTCCCATCCATCTGTGGAGCTCCTAGGACCTGTATTATTCCAGCCATCATTACATTTTGTACAATGTATTTTCCTTTTACCCATCCCATCAGACCACAACTGGCCATCATCCATGAGGATGCATAGTACACTTCATGTGAAGACAGAACCTTTTGGACAACTTGGGCTCTGCCAGCCAAGGATAACATGTAGGACTTCCATTTGAGGTGCTTGTTCTCTATTTTTTTATAAATCCATAACCACATGTCATTAATAGAGGGTGAAATGGAAAACAGAATGCCAAGATATCTAACTATAGTCAAAGGGCCTGCCCATTGCCATTCTCTACTTGCAAGCCATCTCGAGGGAGTATCTGCCCAACCCATTATTTTGGACTTGTGAGGTGCTATTTTGGCACCAGATGCCATACAACACATTGACAAAAGAGAAAAATTGATTATTTCAAATTTTTGCAATACAAAGTTGAGTGTTTGACATTTATTATGTTTGATGCTGCCTCCTTTTTGGTTTTGTACTGTATATTGACAATAGTCATTTTGCAATTTGATTTGAGATGTTGTCTACATTAGTATGTTGCTTTTTATTGCAATTATAATTAGTATGAACGAACAAAATAATCAACTAAACAAAATGATATGTTGGAATGACAGTGCAATATTTATCGATATAGCATCGATGACTTTGTTCAATGTACCTATGTGTCAATGTGGTGATGGCCCTTGTGTGTTGAAGACGTCACACACAACAAGTAATCCTGGGCATCAATTTTGGGGTTGTTCAAATAGGAAAAAGGTTTGGATGTGGAATTATATTTTATGTTTAAAATTAATGTGACAAGTAATCATTTTAGGAAGAACTGATGTAGATTTGGTATTGCGGGGATATTGTGGATGTCAATAATTTCGGTGGGTCGATGAAACCACATTTACATCTACCCCATCTACATCTATACCTGATGTAGGAAATGGGTGCAACTTGTGCAAGGCCTGACAGACAGCTAGTGCCATCGAGATTGCTTCAATGTCAAAACCAGAAATCATGTTTCTACAATGCCTTCTTTGTGTAGTTTGTGCACTACTTTGTTGGGACCATATGCATAAATGTGATTAATAGGGGGCTATTGTAGATTCTTAAACTTTTTTAGAATTTCATGTAGATACGTTGGACATATTTTGATAAACTCATGAACTTTTTATTGTTTATGACTTCGTTATGATTTTCTATATCTTGGATGGGTTTTTGTAAATTTTATCCTTGTTCCTTTTAGAAGTGTATGGCTTGACTATGCACATGCATAAATGTAGATGAGGATCAGTAATAGGGTGCCAGGCATTGCTTAGATCCTTTGGATCTAACCCCATATTTTCCTTCCTTGCAGGTTCTAGATCATATAGGAACATACTAGATTCAACCCCAGAGACATTGGAGTCAGATCATATTGTGATGAAGGTGGAGTCTGATGCTGCTTCAATGACATCAGGCAATGATGCAAAATTTAATGTTTGTAGTCATTGTAGCAACATCAGGCGCCACCTTCAACACAATATGATCACTATACATGTATGTATGATCTCTTCTATAAACACAACACATTCCATATGGTGTTAGAAGGCCCATATGGCCAGAGATTCAATGGTACAATTGTGGTCTCTTTTTTCCCTTGGTAATGCTTTTCAGGTAGAAATGGTAGGATACCATATATCTTTCTTGAAGACTCTTTATCAAAAGGGGATCAATGTCCTCTATCTTCAATTGAGTAAGGGGTGCAGAAGGTTTCTCTCCATCAATTTGGTATAGAAATTGAGTGCTATACCCAAACAATGCAGAGCAACTTTTGGACCCTCGATTCCAGTGAAGAGAGAAATTCCATTGATACCCTTTGGATAAAGAGGCTTGATACCACTTCTACCATCCTTTTGAAAGACTGGTTTTAAAGTTAAACCTGAACTATGATGTCTCTATGAGTTACGTAGGCAAGGCCATCTATGATGAGCCCCTAAGGCATTAGGTCTGGCCCTTAGGTCTTGTACTTTTGAGTTCTTCCTTGATCTTGCCACCGCTTACCAATATTTTACATATTTTGCATCTCTTTACGAACCTAGTTTTAAATACATGATCGACTACTAATATTTGGTTTCTCTTTCTCCCTTGGGAATGCTTATCAAGTAGAAATGGTAGGATACCATCTATCTTTTTTGAATACTCTTTATCAAAAGGGGATCAATGTCCTTTATCTTCAATCAAATAAGGGGTGCAAAAGGTTGCTTTGCATCCATTGGGTATGGAAATTGAGTGGTATACCCAAATGATACAAAGCATCTTCTGCACCCTCAATTTCAGTGAAGAGATAAATGACATTGATACCCATTTGGATAAAGAAGCTTTAGAACATAAATATGATATCCTACCATTACTACTTGATAAACATTTCCAATGGATCATAGATACTCTATCCTACCACAAACACGTGTGCGTTTCTTATCATAGCCTTAACACAATCTCAATCTCATGAGGTTGTAGTGGAACCAATTGATCTAGATTGACCAATAACAATTTCCACTTTCTACATTGAAAAAGTACCATATCTCTCTCATCAAGGGTGGGTTATTCATTACTACCATGTCATGTTGTATTTAGTTGGATGTAGCTCTAATTGTTTATTGTCTACTATGAAATATTTAGCATATGTATCATGTGACTTATGTAAATCTGATTATGATTGATCTTAATATCTTACAAGAATTAGTTCTCCATCGTAGTTACAAATTGTTGGGTAGGTAACCTTATGAGGATGTCTACGTATACCTTATTTGTAGGTAGAATCTAATTATGATCTCATCCTTGCTCACCTAAGTGGGTGGTAGCCGATGAAGACACTGTCTGGGGACTCTACCCTAGAAAGGGGTTGCATAACCACTTCTACCATCCTTTAAAAGACTGGTTTATGAGTTAAACCTGAACTACGATGTCTCTATGAGTTACGTAGGCAAGGCCATCTATGAATCCCCCCCGAGGCATTAGGTCTGGCCCTGACTATATTACTATATAAATAAGGGTTGCACTGCAAGTATAGTCCTTACCAAGTCCTATAGTATAGTCCTTACCAAGTCCTGCAAAATTGGATGGATGGAACTATTTTAGCAATGTCAAAGTAATTTTCTATATCATGAATTCAAATAGCTATTTAAAATTTATGAAAATAGTGAGCATAAAAACATAGTTGCAAATTTGCATGATGAACAAATACAATGATAATTTGTTAATGCTTTTGAACAATTTTCACATTGCAATACATTTAGCTTGCAACATAACTATTTTATTTTATATATTTATAGTTCATAAATTAAAATAAAGCATATTAGCATAAGTAATTTGAAATTTTGAATCACCTAGAAAAAGAGACCATTAGTCTAAGTGATTCATTTTGTGTCAATTGAATCTCTCTAATTTGGTTTTCTATTTGTATCATTCTTCTTACTACATTATATTTTTTGTATCTTATAATTTTTCACCTGAATTGTTTTCTAAAATGTAATTTAGGTGAAATTTTTGTGAAAATATAGTGAAAACTACACATGCATCACAGTCTGTTCACATTTTGCTCATGATCTCCTTGTAAACCTGCTCATAAATCTCTTTCAACTCTACTCATGCATCTCCTTCACTCTACACATGCATCACATTTTGGATTCTTATGTGTTGAAAAATGGTTCCTTAGTGAAAAAAAACCCTAAAAAATCTATATTTAGATAAATTAAAATGACGATACTGATCTGTATTCTAAGGAATGACAAGGTCATATGCTTAACTTGTTGTGTGATGAATATTTCTGTACGCCTCTCTCTTCAGTTTCCCACAGCTTTCCAAGGGCGGGGGTTAGTAGCAAAGGTTCACAATTGAATGCAAATCAAATACGCAATAACTACTAAACGAATAACAGAAACGTGAGCAATAAAATGTACAAAAAAGAGAAAGGAAGACAAATAAATGCAAACCCCACGATGCTTGAAGCTTCTATTGTTTCTCTCTACTCCTTCCGAAACGCTGTTCTTGATGCTCAGTATTGGCGGGGCAACGTCTATGACTTGAGAAG
>MU225256.1:2013184-2031359 GCA_018584345.1 Thuja plicata | reverse complement strand
TGAAGCATACTTGTGGATTCAAGGATTCAAATCTGCCACAAGGACTTTTTCAAGCAAGGTGAATTTATGCATTTACTTTGTCTATTTCTGTAATTTCAATTACATATATTTGAGGTTAATTCCAAAACTGGGGTTTGACCAAGGAAAACCCCTCCCCCACAACAAGACAATCTCCTTTTTCTTGTAGGTATAGGTAAAGGATAGTGGATTTGAACCCATATTTGGATACCTTTTTTGGCAAACTTTCAGGATCCGCGAAGAAAGTCACTTTCGGATTTGTGCAGGTCAGGGTCGACATTATTGGGTCATGGTTGACATTTGTGGGTCAAGGTCAACCTTTTTCATAAGACAACATCATAATGGAAAATAATTTTTTGGTTTTTTTTGTCTCTGCATTTCAGTTTGGTATCAGCGATTAGATTTTCCAGAAATAGTCTACAGACCTCAGAAAACAACATTATTTGATCTGCAATATTTCAAGGTTAGTGCATTTCTCATATCTTTTCAATTATAGTCATATATCATTTCTATACATATAATTAACAAAATTTAAGGTATCTCCTTTATTATTCTCCTTTCCAAATAGTTGATTCATTTGTGCATTAACCCTTCTCTTGGGTTGATCAACTTGGATCTCCCATTTGTGCATTTGGGAATAAAAGAGGAACATCTTATATTCTCCTTAATCAAAATTGCAATACTTCATTAATACAATTCAATTAAGGTTAAGGGATTCAATACATTCCAGGCAAATCAATCTATCATTCTTAATACATTATATCTTCTTAATAAACACATCTAATTTCATCCCCCTTTACATTTTTGTAAGATAGAATATTCAATCTCTTTACATTATAAACACTTAACATCCATCAAATCAACCCCCCAACACATACATACATACATACATACATACATACATATATATATATATATATATATATACACAACCACCACATATTTTATCTTACAGTATGTAAAGTGATCATTGATTCAGGGTCAACAGATAATGTCATATCTGAGGAGGCAATGGATAATTTGAAGCTCACCAAAATCCCACATGTATGTCCCTATAAAGTTACATGGTTAAATAAGGATCAAAACATCTTTGTGAATGAACAAGTGTGGGTATAGTTTGCTATTGGAAAGTATCAAGATAGGATACTATGTGATGTGTTGCCAATGGATTCTTGCCATCTGTTTCTTGGCAGACCATGGAAGTATGACAGAGAAGTTGTCCATAATGGGAAGGATAATAAGTACACCTTCAAGAAAAATGGAGTAACATTCAAGATACAATCCATACTAGAGGAAGGCATAGTGGAGAAGACAGAATCCAATGCCATGTTGATGAATGGAAAAGAATTCCTAAGGGATATGAAAGATGAAGAAATTGGTTATGCAATCTTGCTAAAGCAAAAGGAGGAGGAGACTCATAAACAAGCGCCTATGGAAAAAGAGGTGAGGGAACTGTTGGATCAGTTCAAAGACATAATTTGTGAGGGTACACCATCTTCAATACCACCAAAGAGGGAGATAATTCATCAGATTGACTTCATACAAGGAGCATCCTTTCCAAACAAAGCTGCATACAAGATGACACCAGAGCAAAACAAGGAGATAGACAGGTAGGTGGAAGAGTTAATGGATCAAGGATTGATTAGGAAAAGCATCAGCCCTTCTGTTGTCCTAGTGGTGTTGGCTCCTAAGAAAGGAGGTAAGTGGAGAATGTGTACTGATTCTAGGGAAATAAATAGGATAACTATCAGGTATAGATTTCCAATTCCTAGAATAGAAGACTTGATGGATTGCTTGTGGGGTGCTAAGTACTTCTCTAAAATTGATTTAAAGAGTGGGTACTATCAAATTAGGATGAAAGAGGGTGATGAGTGGAAGTCTGCATTTAAGACTACAGAAGGGTTGTATGAATTGGTAGTTATTCCCTTTGGGCTTAACAATGCACCAAGCACCTTTATGAGGGTAATGAATGAAGTCTTGAAATACTATATAGGTGTTTTTGTAGTTGTCTATTTATATGACATCCTCATATTCAGTAAAACCAAAGAGGAGCATATGAGACACTTGGAGTTAGTGTTGAAAAAGTTGTAGGAGGAAAAACTCACCATAAACCTTGAGAAGAGTGAGTTCATGAAAGAAGAGCTAGTCTACCTTGGCTTTGTGGTTTCCAAGGGTGACTTGAAAATGGATAAGGAGAAAGTAGAGGTCATATTGAACTGGCCTACTCCTAAGATAGGGACTGAAGTTAGGAGCTTCGATGAATTAGCCCAATTCTATAGGAAGTTCATTAGGAGATTCAGTGATATTTGTGCTCCAGTCCTAGAGACTATAAAAGGAGGATTGAAAACAAAGTTTGTGTGGACAAAGGTAGCTAATGAGGGGTTTGAGAGATTAAAGAAGGAAGTGGCTACTCAACCTATATTGTTGTTACCTAGATTTGACAAACCATTCATCGTTAAATGTGATACAAGAAGCATTGTAGTGGGAGCTTTCCTAAGCCAAGAAGGTAGGACTGTGGCCTTTTTCAGTGAAAGGCTAAATGAAGATAAGTCTAGGTACTCTTCCTATGACTTGGAGCTATATGCTCTTGTGTAAGCCTTAAAGAAGTGGAGGCATTATCTATTGCCTAAATAGTTTGTTGTTTTTACAGATAACCAAGCATTGAGTTACATAAACACTCAAGACAAGCTTAGCTTGAGGCACATAAAGTGGATAGAATTCCTACAGTCATATACCTTCACTATAAAGAATAATAAGGGGGTACAAAACAAAGTTGCAGATGCCCTTAGTAGAAGACTACTCACCATCCAAGAGATTCAGTTGCAAAGTATAGGAGTTGAAGGTTTTAAGGACCTATATGAGGGAAATTTAGATTTCTTAGAGATATACAAGGTGTGTCAGAATTTTGAGAATCACTTTCACAGTGAGTTTGCAGAGTATACATTGTAGAATGGTTTTGCATTCAAAGGAAAGAAACTTTGTGTTCCAAAAGGCTCAATGAGGGAGAACCTGATATAGGAAAAGCATAATGGAAGCCTAAGTGGACACTTTGGATTGAATAAGACACTAGACTTAGTAGAGAGATTCTATTGGTGGCCAAAGATGTAGAAGGAAGTAAGAAGATATGTGGAGCAGTGTGGCATATGTCAGAAGGCTAAAGACACTTCAACCAATGCAGGACTTTACCAGCCATTACCCATCCCAAGTAGACCTTGGGAGTGCATAAGTATGGACTTCATAGTGGGTTTACCTAGGAATTGAGCTAGTTTAGACAGTGTATTTGTAGTGGTAGATGGGTTCAATAAAATGAGCCACTTCATACCATGAAAAAAAATACATGATGCCAGCCATATTACCTACTTGTTTTTAAAAGAAGTAGTAAGGATTCATGGTCTACCAGTGAGCATTGTTGTAGACAGGGATGTGAAGTTCATGGGTCACTTTTGGAAGACCCTATGGAAGAGACTAGGTACAAACTTGTCTCATAGATCTTCCTATCATCCTCAAATGGATGGGCAGACTGAAGTGATCAATAGAGTTCTTGGTAACTTTCTTAGATGTCTAACAAAGGAGTATGGACAAGGATGGGAGAAAGTTATTCCACAGGCAGAATTTGCCTATAATGATAGCACAAATAGGACTATAGGAAAAATTCCATTTGAAATTGTGTATGGGGCACATCAAAGGGGTGTGGTGGAGCTTAGAGACCTCAAAGGATATGAGGGAGTTAGTGGGCATGCTGATGAATTCACCCAATCAATGAGGGAAGTCCATGAACAGGTAAAGAGGACCTTAATGGAGGCCAATCAAAAGTTGAAGGCAAAAAGAGATGAGGGAAGAAGAGATTTGTAGTTTGAAGTGGGAGAGTTAGTAATGGTGTTCCTGAATAAGGAAAGACTACAAAAGGGGATGCCTAGTAAGCTACAGATGAGAAGGATTGGACCTTGTAAGATATTGGCTAAGTATGGGCCAAATACTTATAAGGTGGAGTTGCCCAAGGAGATGTCAATTTCTCCAATCTTCATTGTGAAGGATTTGATCAAGTACAAGGGGCCAAAGATGGTTGAGTTGCAGTATAGTAAAGAGGTGCATAAGGACATGGGAGAGTTCAAAACTCTGGAACAAGTCAAGCCACAAGTGGAGAAGATATTGGATTCAAGGGTGAAGAAGAAGACAAGGCAAAAATTCTATATGGAGCATCTAGTGAAGTGGAGGTAGAAACCAGAGTTAGAAGCCACTTGGATAGCTGAGAGTGACTTTAAGAAGCATGGAATCAGTGAGGAGTTCCTGATACCACATGTACCTTGACTTTCTTGTTGCAGGGGGAGGATATTGCAGGAGCACCCTAAGGTCTTTTGTGAGATCTTAAGACATTTTGTCTTGTAGGTTGGTTTGGCCAACCATCCAAGAATAAGGACTAATATCTAAATTCCCTAGTGTGAATTTGAAGTGTGGTTAGTGTTAGGAAAGGTTAGGGTTTGATGTTGTTAAGTCTAGTTGATTCTAGGGGTCTAAGACCTAGAAGTCAACTCAAAAGTCAAAGGGTTGACCAAAGTCCCAAAGGGGAAAGGTTTTTAAGGTTTTAATGTTATTTAGTCATTTTAGGTCAATTGGTATGGTTTGGAACCAATTAGGACACTCAAAGTGTGAAAATTGTCATTTTGATAAAAGTTGTCAAAGTTGTCATGACAACATTTCCTAGTTTTTAGGAATCGACACTTATGGTTCTCAAATCCTGACCAAAGGTTCTAAACAAGTGGGATAGAGGTATATAAGGTGTTCCCAACCCTAATATGACAGTTAGAGTTCATTATGTATGGACTAGTGTTTGAGAAGAAGCATTTTTACACTGTAATTAAGTGACAGAGCCATCATCTACGACTTGATTGGATTGAATGGACTAAATTAATTATTGGATAGTGTCTAAAATGTAGTTTCTAAGTTTTGTGTGTAATTAGTTTAAAATATTATACTTTCTGGTTAAGCTTTGTTAAATTTATTGTGTTTTGCAAGTTCATTGGCCTGTTTTGGTCCAGTCATGTAAAGAAAGGGTTTCTTTGGTGTTCTCGTGGTTCAAACTCCATGACCACTTGGAACCCATTAGAGCCTTGTATATAATTTTTACATATGGCTTGTGGAGTGTGTGTGTGTGTGTGTGTGCAGGGGAAGCTTGAAAACAATCAGGCCCTAGGTGAGTGTTAGTCATTCTGGCTAGGGTTCCTAAGTAGTGCAGCAACAATGGAGGTTGCAAGGTGATTGCTATGTGCCAATAAATGTTGGAGGAGTGTAGGGGCATGATGTGTAGACCTTTTGATGGAAGGAGGAGTTTAGAGGAGTTCACTAGATTAGTGAAAGAAGAACAAGAAGCCAGACCAGTCTTCATACCCTAGAAACCCTTATTTTTAGGGGTTTGGAAAAATTCCATTGTACAGATAGTAGTGAGACCAAAGACATAGAAAATCCTAAAGGGGAAGAAAAACGCACAAATAATATGGAATTATTTTCTAGGGTTGTTAAGGGATTTTAAGAGAGAAATCACCTTTTCTGTGTTTTGGAGAGCTAATAGGCCTAAAAAAGGCTACAAGGCCTAAAAGGCTTGATTTTAGAACCCGTTTGGAAAATGAATGGGGAACTCACAAAATTGAATCCTTAGAGAGGGATTTAGACCTAAGGGGGTTGAGGAAGCAATCCTTAAGAGTTTGACACCATAGGAGTGATAGATGGTTAGTGGAACCATGAATTCAAGTGAGCTATGGAGAGGAGTATTGAGAAGAGTTAAAATTGGTGGAGAGTTCCTAGTGAGTTAGAGGATTTGGAGATTATCCTCTAGAAGGGTAGAGAAGAGACCCTAAGGAAGTCTAGTAGAAGGAATTGGAGAGAGCTAGGAGGCTCTAGGAGAGGAGCTCCCCATCAATATTGGAATCTAGTCTCGTTGCTCGACATGTTAATCAAGGATGCTATAGTAGCCATCAAATTCATTGCTTTGTTTAAAACTCTTGGCACCTGCTTGAATACAATGAAATGAAAATAAGGTCCAAGCTTGTCCACTAGCTCTCTCATATGGGATCAATTTCTCATATTTTTTCATGTAGTCATTGTTTACTTGGCTGATGACCAATTGGGAATCACCATAGACTTTTAGGTTCCTTATCCATTGTATAGTTGTCTTCAATCAGATGACTAGATATTCATACTCAGCTATGTTGTTCATGCATGGAAAGTTGAGTCAGAAAGACTTAGGAATTGCATCAGTTTTTGGAGTAATGAGTATTATCCCTACTCTTGCACCATGGTTTGTATATGACCCATCAAAGAATAGTTTCCAAACCTCTATTGCCAGTGGTACTATGAGAATGGACTCATCTGGGAAGTCAAACACTATAGGCTGATGATCTTGTATTAGTGCCTCTTCTAGTTGGTCCATAATTACTTTCCCTTTGATAGCCTTTCAATCCACATACTCTATGCCAAATTCAATTAATATCATGAACCATTTGGTGAGTCGACCCATTAGTGTTGCTTAACTCCATAACTACTTCAATGGATCAATGTGTGCTATTAGCTTTGTTTGAAGACTCAACATGTAATGTTGTAACTTATGGGAAGCAAAGACAACTGTGATACATGACTTTTAAATAGTTGAATAATTTATATCGTAGCCCACCAATGTTCTGTTGAGGTAGTAAATATCTCTTTCCTTGTCTTTGTCATTGTGTTGTGCCAAGAGAACACCTAGTGTTGATTCTGTTCCTGAGATATATAAGAGGAGTGTCCTGCCTTGAATGGGTGGCACCAATATAGGAGACTTCAATAGGTAATCTTTGAGGGTTTGAAATGCTTTCTCGCATTGTTACATCCATATAAAGGTCACATATTTATGCAGTAGGTGTTGGAACATGTGACACTTGTCTACCAATTGGGTGATGAATCACATGATAGATTGATGTCTGTCTTATAAACCTCTTATTTTCCTCATATTAGTTGGCGGTGGCATGTCAAGGATGGCTTTGACCTTTTCCAGGTCCACTTTGATTCCTCTATGTGACACAATGAATCCAAGGAGCTTTCCATTAATAACTTTGAATGCACACTTCTTTGGATTCATTCTGACCTTGTACTCTTGCATTCAATCAAATATCAGGCCCAAAACTTGTAGGTGATTTTACTTGAGCATTGATTTGGCTAGTATTTCATTGACATAGTCTTCCATTATTTTATGAATTAGATCATGAAATATTGTGGTCATTTCCCTTTGATAAGTTGCACCTGTATTTTTTAGATCAAATGACATTATGTTCCAATAGTAAGTAC
The DNA here is from genome assembly GCA_018584345.1 of Thuja plicata. Lineage (NCBI taxonomy): Eukaryota > Viridiplantae > Streptophyta > Pinopsida > Cupressales > Cupressaceae > Thuja > Thuja plicata. The sequence continues at coordinate 2,024,030 of MU225256.1, read as the reverse complement.
TCTAATCACATGTGAATGCGTTCTTGTGTTGGTCCTCTAGTGCAATCATGATTCGGTTGTAATATCCAAAGAAGTCATCCATGAGTGATAACATTTGGTGCCCTATTGTTAGGTCAACTATCATGTCAATGTTTGGTAGAGGAAAGTCATCCTTGGGACAAGCCTTGTTCGAATCTATGAAATCTGTGCATATACAGATCTGACCATTATGTTTGGTTACTGGCACTAGATTAGATATCCAATCCACATATGGAATTGGTCTTATGAATCTTGCATCTAGGAGTTTCTTCAATTTTTCTTTGACAAGCAAAGCGATGTGTAGATGCATCTTCCTCGATCTTTGTTTAACAGTTTTACATTTGGTAACAATGGTAAATGATGTAGCACTAGCTTCAGATCCAAACCTGGCATGTCTGCATAAGACCATGTGAAGTTGATTTTCCTTTCCTAGAAGAAACTAATGAATTGGTCTCTTTCCTCTAGTGTAAGAGAATTATCCAAATAGATATGTTTAGGGTCCTTTGCATCCCCTATATTGACTTCATTTGTTTCTTCTTCTAGTAGCACTGAATTTTCTTCTATTAAGGGGAGGAGTTCCATATTTCCATCCTTTGGTGTCTCAGAGAGGTTTTTTCCAGAAGATACGTCCTTTATTTTTTCTCTTTTTTATGGTCAGAAAGCACCTTGTAGTTTTCACTTACTGACTGTTCTTTTTTTCTTTTGATTTTGATTTTGCGACTAGAAAGAGGATCCTCCTCCCCAAAGTATGTCGATCTATCCAGGTCAATAGAAAATCCCTCTTTGTGGTCTCCTAATGGTATGCCTTCTCTAAGTCCCATGAATTCTGTGATGACTTCATCATTCTCAAAAAGATCTATGTCAAGTTGTCCTTGTTGGTCCCATTTTAATAGTTTAGGGTAGACTAGACAAAGGTCCTTGTAGGGGGATGACTCTGCTTGGGTAAACCGAACCGCAATGATAGTTCTAAAAAACTGGGAATGGGATGTGGATGAACCACTTAAGGAATTGTTATCAATATGTTTATCGATACATGGTTGATCTTCTATGGTCATTTGGTCAAGCATATCTTCAAGGTGTATAGTACTGATGGACTGAGGGGAATAGTCTGGGATGAGTGACTCAAAATTATGGAGGGATAACCACTTGTAGTCATGGGAATCGGTCATGATAGAATTCTCATTAGATGTCTCACTTTCTACATCATCCTGGATAGTTTGATTAAGGTTCAATTGAGAATAAGAGGGTTCCACTTCTGATGGAAATAACTATTGGAGTATACTGCTGATTAGGGCATGTTCCAGATTTTAGCCCCAATTTAATTCTTCAATTTGTTCTTGGTCTATGGGTATATCTCAAAGGGTAGTGAGAGTTATGTTTTGTCCATAGCCTAACACTCTTTTGTTTCTCTAAGTTGGCAGTAAAGATAGTTCCATTAAGCCTTGTTGTCTTGCCTCTAGACCAGTCTTACCATCGTATCCAAATTTATGTAGCATAGTGAAACCAGTCCCATGTTGTGACAAAGGTATCTGGGCTTGAGCTGTGTCTTGAGTGTCTTTATACAACCAAGTGTTGATATCCAGATTGAAAGGGTTCTCTTCAGCTATGTCCCCCCATTTGACAAATATGGTTGGTGGACATTTGAATAGAACTGGTTCCATTGTTTCATGTGTTTCCACTGGTCGGGGCATTCCATATGATCTGGAATTTTTAGACATGCTAGTGAAAATAAAAGCTTCCTCATAGCTATACTCACCACACCCTTTATTCATGATTTATATCTTCCCGCCTTTCTTGGTATGTCTTTGGGAATAGAATCATAGGTGGAAGGAATGCTTTCTTCTTGATTTGAAGGCACTTGATTATATATACTGCTTCTTATGGTGTTTCAATATTGTAACCGGTCTGGATCTCCTTCAATGATTATCTCTGCCCCTTGGTATGGGAACTTGATGCATTGGTGATAAGTTGAGGGGATAACTTGCATCTCATGGATCAAAACCTTCCCAGTAACAAGTTATATCTCAAATCTAGGTCTAGGATTTGAAATGGGGTGTTCTTTATGACTGGGCCAATCTTGAATTGTAGCATGAGGATACCTTTTGATGATATTTCCTCCTTGTCATATAATTTACCATGGTCTAGAAATTTTTTGGAGTTATGTCCCTGGGGAAAGCTACATTTTGAAGGGCTTGATCCAAAGCTTGCTTATGCTGCAGGGATATGTGCAAGAGGTCAAACATGGAGATCTGGGCAGGTGTCCGCTTTACTTGATCTACTAGATTGGTTGTGGACTAGAGGCTATTGGAGGATTAGCTAGTGTAGCTGAAGTGGAAGGCACTCCTTGCAAGATAACTTTAGAATGTTACATTATGATAGTTCATTTGGCATTGAGATCTCTGATAATAATTATAGCAACGTGACTATTTGAAGGATTAATGCAATTGATAGTGCTATCAGAGTTAGCATAGGTGTAATTCACTTGTTTAGACTATCCACCGGACGCGGAAGCTTCCCTTTGTTATGACCATGGAATGTATCATTGAAGATTGTGTGATCAGTTGTACCCTTGGATTGGGTATTTGTGAAATTGATAACCCCTGTGTCGATTAGATCTTGTATGGAATTTTTCAATCAGTAATAGTTGGGTGTCTTGTGTCCTTTTACATGATGATATTCACAAAATTTGTTATCATTTGACTACTTTGGTTTGATAGCACCATGTTTGTATTCTCTAATTTCGGGCAGAGTGATAGTATTGATTTGAATCAGATTTTTCAAGGATGACTCTATCAACTCTCCTAATGGTGTGTAGTCACGTTAGGAAATAGAAACCTTTGTGGGCATAGCGCATTGGGTTGGTTGTTGGACACAACTACTGCTTGAATAGTGGGTGTTTGATTTTGAGTGTTCACTTGCTGAGTGTTCACCATGGGTTTTTGATTTTTCATGGGTGCCCCTTTTAGTGAAACCTTGGGTTGAGCATAGTTGATTGTTTTGACATTGATGACACAATCATTAATGACATTTTTTTCTTATTCCACCATTTGGATTTATCTGTTGTATTTTTGTTTGTGTTCATTTGGGTAGGGTCTGCAAGGATACCTCTCTTGACCGGGTTTTCTCACATTGAACTCCTCGTTTGATGAGTTGCTTGAAGTTTGGAGTGAGCTGCAATTATGTGGTAAATGACATATCTGGGATCAGATTGTCAACAAACATGACTATGAGGTTTTGTTTGGGCACATCATATGTTATTCTGTTTGTAGTGTCCCTCCACCTTTGTAATAATTTAACAAAGGATTCTCCATCTTTTTGCTTAATGTCACAAAGGTCCTTGATGTTGACCTTGCCTTTGATTTTATGAAGGAAGTGAGAAATAAAATTTTTGGTCAATTCTCCCCAAGACTGAATGCCATGGGGTAGGTGTGAGAACCATTCCATTATTGGTTTGACTAGACTTTGTGGAAACAGTCACATTAGGTAAGTTTTGTCATGTGCAACCTCAAAGTAGCTAGGAAAGAACTCTTTGATATGCTCTACAAGGTTGGTACTACCTCTTTATTTGTCAAATTTGGGCACCAATAAGTGAGTGGGAAACAGAAACATGTGCAATGAATGATCAAATGGGTATGGGTACAAGTCCTCTACTGTGTAGGACTTGGTTTGTCCTTGATTTTGCATGTCCATCATTTGTATTTGTAGACTTTGCACCTGTTGTATCAACATGTTTGTTTGAGATTGAGGAATGTTCCCAACATTGAATCTTTGTGTCATGGTAGGCATAAGGCTTCACCTCTGTATTCCTTGTGTTGGGACATGTGATCTAGTCCTTGAGGCTTGGTATTGGTTTCCCAGTGTGTGATTCTGATATTGAAGAATTTGATTGGTCCAAGATTGTTATTTTTTTTGTTGTTGTGGTTTTTGTTAGGATCCTTGTAGGAATAAATATGTATCCTTGGTTGGACATTGAGTGAGCATTTGACCCACATAGATTGATCCCTGTGGAGCAAGGTATTGAGACCAAAGCTAGCTGGGATATACTACAGTGTCTAAGCAGTCGCAAATGGGTTGTTTCTTGTTTGTGAAATTGATGACACAGCATGAGTGCTTTATGTAAAAGGCCATGAGTCTGATGCTTGAGATAAAATAGTGACCAGGGATGCACTCAGTTGAGAGCCTATCATGCTTTACGTGGATTATGTGCTAGTTTGATTTGCAGAGCTAGTTTGGTTTGACATATTCTGTGTTGATGTCGTTGTCATTGATGAAGGAAAAGAAAAAATTCAAGATATCACAGGATCCGTTTGAGAGGGTCGAGTTGTGCTTTACCCTACTAGATGGTTCTCAAGCCATATTATTGACACATTAAATTTAGCGAAGATTTTGACTCCCTTTTAAATCAACATGGCTAGGAATCTTTCAGGGTTTCTCTCCATAACAACATCAACTACTTGTGCAGAATAGGCATCTTGATCTATGTATTCAAGCTCCTCCTCTATGACATATTGGAACATGGATGGTCTATGAGGACCAATAGGATGCATATTCTCAATGTAAAGAGTGGGATTAGTATTTCTGAATGGGTCATCCTCTTGCTCTTTTTCCCACGGGGGAAATTAGTTAATATAGGAATCTAGGATTCATCGGTTTGAGTTCTAGCCTTTGACCTAGTATAAGGTCCTCCATAGGGTGTGAGAGACATGGTGTTATCTAGGTTTTGAACTAAAATAAGTGATATAAAGAAAACAAAAAAGGATAAACTCTCGAGGAGAGTCTGAGTTATGTTTGACAAGGGTAATTCTAGGGATAGATTTTGACTTTTCTTGATCTCAAAGGTCGGTGATGTAAGATATTGATTTTGACTTTTGCTTTAGATGAGATAAAGCCACTGATATAGATTGATGAAGTTGAGACAATGGGATCAAGATAATCTAGTCTAAACTTTTGAAATATCAATGTTTAAGCAATAGTCAAACTGTCAAAGAGGGATGATCTTTAATGTTTAGAGATTCACACAATATTCTTCATTTTTTCCTGGGATGTGTACACTGATATTTTACACAAAATGGGGAATCTTTCCAAGGTTTTTAGACTGATAAAAATTTATATTTCTCATAGAGGAATCCAAATTTGTTGATAGAATAAATGTACAGGTTGATAGGTCAATTATGACAAACTTCCACCGATTGCGACAGAATGCTAAGTCAATTGTAGTAAATGTTCAGCGATTGCGGCAATTAAATGATTTATTGCAACAATAAATGGCTTAATTGCGATAAAAATCTCTCAATTGTGGAAAAATTCTATCAATTGCGGCAAAGTGTGACAACCTTTGAAAATTATAGCAATTGGGAATTCGTCTAATAAAAATGATATCTTTGGAACAGTGATGTGATTCTGGAATAGATTTTGGTTGATACACTGGACCTCAAACATGTTTGAATTATTTTGACAGTGTTTTTTTTATGTTGGTTTTGTGTTTTGAAAACTGATCATACAAACAAGCACAATAGACAAAGTGTTTTGAAGATCCAATATTGAAATGTGTATGTTATACAACTTTGCAAGTTGCAATGTTTTCACCTGGCCTAAACAAAGATAGTTAGATTAATCTAGGTCAATTTTTTGGCTTAAAGATGAAATATTATATGCCCAATGCTTTGATTTTTGTTGGATCATATAGAAATCATCATGCTACTAGGACACAAAGATCTACGGCGTAGGTGCCCATGTTTATTCCGTTGCCAGATATTGTTGTCCTGCTAATGAAGATCTATTTCATAAACACAATATCCTGGAACACATATGTTGGAAATCTTGGGGGGGAGGAATTCTCCAACCCCTCTCACTATAATCAGACACTTGTTTGGAGGTGAAACAGGTAGGTCTCTAATTAATGGGTTGTTCTAGGGTCCGTGGAGTCTCTGCAATTATTTTATACGTGCTTGACTCACTTAAGAGCCTAGTTGACCATGTTGGCTACTTAGGGATACTTAACCCGATCTAGGCTATCATCAACACACCTCTCCCGAGCTTGGCTAGATATAAAATGGAGCTTTAGATTGTATCTTGTTTATATACCAATCGGAAGGATTACTGGTTTAAGGTCATCCTCTAAGGAAGAAGTGTTTTCCCTACATAGGCCTTTCTGAAAAAGTATAAAGGTTGTTAATCTAACAAATTTGTGCAAGCATATCAATGACTCAAGACACAAGGTTAATCGATTAAGCACCAGAATTTTAAGTGTGAACTAAGCTATCATCCATACATGTAGGCATATTAAGTTTTAAGCCCAAAGTAGATGAAGATTGCTTGTCCAATTTTAATGCACCAAATTTAGAGATTTTTTGCCTTTGTTCAATTGTTAACCACCATGTCAATTTTAAGCACCAAACTAGAAAAGTGAGGTTGTGATGTTTTATATACACTTTTTCTTTTTAAAGCACCAAAAAGAGAAATGAGTTAATTTTATGTTGCTTTGTTAAACTGTTTCCACGCTATAAGCTGTCAAAAAGTGATTAGTACCAAAAACCATCTAACAATCAAATGAATAATATTCAGCAACTCTGGGATTGTTAAGATCATTAAGGCCAATGGTAACCTTGTACTTAGCTACAAAATTCTTGAGAGAATTAGATACCTGTTGAAAGATTTGCTTTGATCTTCTGCTGTGATTTCCAAGATTTCTCTTTGTTGTGTGCGATAGTTAGCGGTTCTTCTTATAGCTTCTCTTAGTGATATAGAACCTGGGGTTTGTCTGATTATCCTTTTGGCCATATGTCATTTGTTCATTCCTGCATAGAAACCGAGAAACAAATCAGAAACAACAATTGAAAAATTCTTTCGTCAGATGCAAAATAATTTTGTTAGATGCAAGATTTTGGCAGGTAATTGTGGTAAACTGCTGTTAATTGCGGTAATATTCTATCAATTGTGGTAATATTCTATCAATTGCAATTATCTTCTAGCGATTTTGATATTCTTCTAGTGATTGTGAAATAGCTTGGTCAATTGCGGCAAAATACTAGAGACAAAGACATAAAGCTATAGAAAATGATTGTGAAACACACAAATTGATTGTGACCTTAAACTAGTTGATTGCAAAAAAGTTTTGTCAACTGTGGAAAACTTCTATCAATTGTGAAATTACAAGTTTATCAAAAAATTAAGAAAAAAATAAATCTTCAGCCATATGGTCGAGGCCAGGAAATTTTGTTTGTCATCTTCAAGCGATTATCGAGATGTTCGATTAACGTTGGGTTCACAAAAATGTATAGGTGGTGTTCTGCATGCTCAATTACGAGGGTTAGTAGAACCAATTTGTAATGGGAAAATCAATCACTTACTAAGAACGAACCTACAAACAATAAACTAACAAGCAAAGATAGAGGAAATTAAATGAATGCAAAAGATAGTGCTCGAGGATTTTATTGCTTCTCTCTACTCCTAAAACGTTGTGTGTGTGGTGCTCAGTATTGGTATCGATAGCGTCTATGAATTGGGAGTGTTGAGAAAATGATATTGATTATGATCACAAGAATGCTTTGATGCTTCATACAAGAATCCTGCAGAGTAAGGGTGCCCAAAAGCTTGAAATCCTGGACCCTTCAAATGGTTATTAAGGGTTGATTATATAGAATATGAAAAATGATTTGGATGGTTGAGATCGATCCCAGAGATTAGAGAATGAATGGTTGATATCAAAAGGAACTAGAGAAGTAATCAGTAAAATCCACCTCTTCAACTAGGAGAGAAGAGGTGATGTTTTAGTTAATTGAGGAGCAACTAGTAAACTCCACCTCTTCAACTTGGAGAGAAGAGATAATCTTTTAGTTAACTGAGAAGCAACTAGTAAACTCCACCTCTTCAACTTGGAGATAAGAGATAATGTTTTAGTTAACTGAGAAGCAACTAGTAAACTCCACCTCTTCAACTTTGAGAGAAGAGGTAATGTTTAGTTAACTGAAAAGTTGACCATGAGTTACCTTTTTAAACTTGAGAAATGATTTATTTGAATATTTATTTGATTTTTTTAATTAAAGTATTCAAACCTGTGATAATTGAATTTTTTTTTATTTAGAATTGAATTATTGAGTGAAATTAAATTATATTAAATGAAATTAGTTTAATTAGAAGAATTAATTAATAAGTTTAAATATTTAAATTTAAACTTTAGCAAATTTAATTTAATTAATTTTATGAGGATTAATTAATTAAGGTTAATTAATTAAATAACATTAATTATTTAATTAATTTTGGGGAAATGATTAAATAATTTGGGGAATGGATTTAGAAGAAATAGATGATTATTTAATGATTAAAAAACTATTAATTAATAGATGAAAATTAGTTGTTTAATGTAAAGTTGCAAGTATGTCCCTTTTAAGGTGTTTACACGATGTTACAATTTTTTTTGTATAGTAACTACTCAGATAAACAAAACACCACCCATTTACTCGAATCACATGGAGGAATGAATAGAAACCTAGGTAAAATTATGACAATAGTTGATGTTTGCCTTGGCCCCCATTTTTTATCTCCTCTTTTTCCAGGATTGTAAATCTAGGATCTTGTTGCATCAATCAATGTGATACCTTCCATATAAACTAGTCTTGTTTTATAGTCATCTACAAAACATTTTGTGTGTTCTTCATCATTTTCCTCATTATTTACTGCTACAGGTTTCAAAACTTCACGTGAGACATTTAGATTAACAAACCTTCTACTACTCCCCACCAATGGAAGTTCTAACAACATATGACATGTTTCCTGAGCTCCATTGTCTCTTTCTATAACTGTTTCTATGAGAAGCTTTATGTATGCTTGTGCAACTAAATTATCAAGATTTTCTAGGTTTGAAAGGCGCATCAAAATTCCTTGATAGGTTTTTGAGCTTCTCTTAGCTTTTTCTGCATACTTTCCAATGTATTTGATAACTGCATGTTTAGAAAGAACATGTTTCCAATCTATATTTACCCTCCACAATCGCAGTAGGTTCCAATAATTTGAATTCACTCTATCATTAATTCTTGCTGGTTCAAATTTTCTTTCACCTGATTCTCTATCCTCATATAACTTGGTTCCCCCCAAATTCACTGGCCAAGGAGAATTATACCTAAACCACTGACAAATAAGTATCTTGTTTGATTAACTTGTCTAAGTAGTTGATATACAATATTTATATACAACTATTAGCTGATGAAATAATTACCTACAACCATTCTTCCTTTTTTTTTAATGTAGGCATGCACCCTCCTTACAGACTGTGTGGCATTCCACACAGTGGACTATCTCTTCATAGTCATGGTCGATATCCATCTGTGTTAGTTGTGTAGTATTTTTGAGACATGGATGTTGACCAAAATTTTGGAATGCCTAAAAATGGTTACAGTTAATATATTAAATGCATGATAATATACATATTGTAAACTTTATCTAATTCTGATATATATGTTCAAATTAATTAAAACATACCTGTATATTTCTTTGATGAGGATCATATCTAGGATTCCATGCATGAATAATGGAATGAAAATATCTCTCAGCACTTTTTCGTTCCTCCTCATTTAACCAGTCAATAGTGTCCATGTTAGGTGCTCTTTCGAGCTATATGAATCCATGCACATGAGGTGAACCCCTATGTTGTCACTCATATCTACACCAAAAGTCTTTGACTTTCATTCCTTTTTGAAGTATTTCCCTTCTGAACATTGTATGCCTTAAATGCATGTAATGTGCAACTATATGAGGATAGGCGATTACATTTTGTCTTCTCCATTTTTGAGCCTCTTGTGGATCATTTGGTGGTGTTCTTGGGATTAATGCATGCAAGTCAGGGCACTGCATATCGGTTATACTTAATGTAAAGAAAATTGTAGGAGTTCCAATTTGGTGAAGAAGGTCTGTTAATCCTACTTTACATTTAGCCCAATATGATATTGTGCCTCTCAGAGTGGTTCCAAACCACATTAACCTATTTGCTAGATCATTGTGCAACATATTCTCCATATGTTTACGTAGCTCATTGGTGGTAATTGACATGTCCTGAAAACTTATTTTTATAAATAAAAATGATGACTTTTGTGCACGATGTCTCATTATAATGAAATATCTAAACCTTGGATATTTACCAAAGAAATCATCCCTATACCATAAAAAATGCTTCACAAATTCATGTAGATGAACTCGCCTCATTCTTAGCTCTAAAAAATCACATCTTCCATCATGAAACAATGTTGAAAATGCCATATCCAACAATCCCGATGTCACAAATTCATTGATAGGGGATGCACCTATAGTTGGTCATTCAATTAGTGTAGATGGAATTGTATCAGGATTATTAACCCATGCATGTATTAATTCTATTTCTCTTTGAGCATTAGGTGGTCTTGAATTCATAGATGTCATGTGCTCAATTATATTACCTTCATCTATCTCAATGACTGGGCCCACAAATATGACATCATTTTCATTAGAAACTGTAGACACGCAAAAATGGACAGGCTTGCGACTTTACTTTAAAAACACTAATTTTCATCTATTAATTAATGGTTTTTTAATCATTAATTAATCATCTATTTTCTTCTAAATTCATTCCCCAAATCATCTAATCAAATTCCTAAAATTAATTAAATAATTAATTTTATTTAATTAATTAGCCTTAATTGATTAATTACCATTAATTAATTAATTAAATTCAATTTCCTATAGTTTAAATTCTAATATTTAAACTTACTAATTAAATTCTTCCAATTAAATTAATTTCAATTAAATTAATTTAATTTCATTCAATAAAGCAATTCTAAATAAAAAAGAATTCAATTAT
>MU225256.1:1987893-2007145 GCA_018584345.1 Thuja plicata | reverse complement strand
GGACATTTTGGATTGAATAAGACTCTGGAATTAGTAAGTAGATACTATTACTGGCCGAAGATGCAGAAGGATGTAAGGAGATATGTAGAGCAATGCACAGTTTGTCAGAAGGCAAAGGGGACCTCTATAAATGCTGGTTTGTATCAACCACTACCCATACCAGATAGGCCTTGGGAATTTTTGAGTATGGATTTTATTGTGGGGTTACCTAGGACAAAGGCTAGTTATGATAGCATTTATGTTATAGTAGACAGGTTCAGCAAAATGAGTCATTTTATACCTTGTAAGATCACTAATGAAACCAGTCATATTGCTCACTTATTTTTCAAAGAAATAGTTAGAATTCATGGTTTGCCAGTAAGCATAGTGTCTGACAGAGATGCCAAATTTATGGGTCATTTTTGGAAGACCTTATGGAGAAGATTGGGAACTAATTTGTCCCACAGTTCTGCCTACCATCCTCAAACAGATGGATAGACAGAAGTTATCAACAGAGTGTTGGGAAACTTGCTTAGATGCTTAAAAAAGGAGTATGGACAAGCCTAGGATCAAGTGTTGCCACAGGCAGAATTTTCTTATAATGATAGTGTTAACAGGACTACGGGGAAAAGCCCATTTCAGATTGTATATGGGATGCATCCACGTGGAGTTTGTGAACTCAGAGAATTAAAGGGACAACAAGTGATAAGTGGACATGCTGATAACTTTGCACAGTCTATGAAGGAGATACATGATCAGGTGAAGAAGAATCTGATTGAGGCAAATCAAAGATTAAAAGAGAAGGTGGATGAAGGAAGGAGAGAAGTCCAATTTCAAATTGGAGAACTGGTAATGGTACATCTGAACAAAGCCAAACTACAGAAGGGGATTCCTACTAAGCTGCAAATGAGGAGAATAGGTCCCTGCAAGATATTGGAGAAATATGGGCAGAATGCCTATAAAATTGATTTACCTAACGATTTGGATATCTCACCTATTTTTAATGTGCAGGATCTTATTCCATATAGAGGACCAGTGATACCTGAGACTACTCAAAAGATGGAAGTAGGAAAAGATGTTCAAGATATACAGGTGAAGACTAAGTCCAAGTTGCAAGCAGAGAAAATCCTTGATTCACGAGTTCAGAAGACAACTCGACGCAGGGTATACAGAGAATACCTTGTAAAATGGTTAGGGTTACCAGAAGAAGAAGCTACATGGATGGACAAAGAAGACTGCAGAAAATAAGGGATTAGTTCGGCATTGCTGCCGACTAATTCAAACTAAATTTTTCCTTCTTAGAGGGGGGAGTATGGTGTAGAGCACCCTAGGGTTTTATCTCCAAAACCCTAGTAGGTTTAACAGAGGTGGTCCGGGAGCAGATCACAGTGAATGACGAAGTTTTGTTTGGCTGGCAGTTTCTGTTATTCTCCTAAACCCAAATAGTTCTTAACTCTTGTCGCAAAGTCGCAGATGCTCAGCGGTCAACATAAAATAGTGTATCGCGTAGTCGGAAGGAAACTGGCGGTTAACAGAAAATGGCTATGACAAGGCAATAATAGGGAATCGCAAAGTCAGTGGTTTAACGGTGGTTAGTGGCAAATGTGTGCGACGGTGCGACAATAGCTCATCGCACAGTCGGAAGACTATCAGCGGTTAGTGTAAAACTGGTGCGACAACGCGATGATAATGTATCGCAAGCTCACGAGGTGATCGGCGGTTAAGTCCATAAGTGTGCGAGTAAGCAACAACCAATGCATCACGTGATTGCAGAGTAACAGACAGTTAAGTTTATAAGTGCGCGAGAGTGCGACGAGCATTATATCGCAAGATCGTAGGATAACTGGCAGCTTGGTGACAAGCATTGTGAGTGCGTGATAACAATGCATCGCACAGTCGCAAGGAAATCGTCAGCTCAGTTCAAAGCATTGCGAGTGCGCGATAACGATGCATCGTACAGTCACAAGGAAATCATCAGCTCGGTTCAAAGCATTGCGAGGACGCGACAAGAGCTCATCGCACAGTCGCTAGTGTAATCATCAACTCATTTCAAAGCGTTATGAGTGTGTGACAATAGGGTATCGCAAGGTCACAGGGTTAAGGCATACATGGTAGTAAGACTCGCAACAGTTCGATTAGCATTCGAAGCAATGCAAGTGTCTGATCGAGCCGAGTAAGAGTTACAATGCCACGGACAGAGGAAGAAAATAGGTTGACTTGTCAATATGGAATAAAATGCCAAAATAAAAGAGAACGCCATGGAGGAAAATAAAGGTCCACGTCGACAACCATACAGAGGAAGATCTTGATGACAGTTACAGGAGGAAGATGAAGAGCCGAGGCAGTTAGAATCTTCAGATGGCAGGTAACCTAGAAACGATTACAAATCAAGAAGAGGCCAAATATATGATCAAGGAAGAAAAATTGTAATAGAGGTTGGAGAATTTGGAGACTGAACAGACTAGCAGAGAAGATTTCAGTTTGCATTGTAATTTTTTGGTTTTCAATAAAGATATAGTTTCTTGTGTTTTCTGTGTGTGCTTCTTTTGTGTGCAGACTTCTGTAGATTAGGATTTTGAATTCAATCAAGTCTCATGGATGCTTTTTGACTCTTATAATCCATCCTATGGAGTGTGACCATCAAGAAGCATCCCTCATGTATTTTTATTCTATTTTTGTGTTTGTGTTGGAGAAGAGGCTAGTCAGAATTGTAAACAAGTCCTAGGCGAGCTAAATGGTCCGGCTAGAGAACTTGTAGGAGAGAGAGATTGAGGGAGAAAGGTGTATGACTAACTGTATTCAGTCATGAAGAGAAAGATAAGGTGAAGAGTGGAACATTTCAGTGGGTAGGAAACCTAGGAGAGAGGGAGTGTAGAAATCCTTCTAGTGGGGTCTATAAGTAAGCCTAAGAGACTCAAGTGTGAGTCTAGAGGATCCTGAAGTGAGTAGGATCCAAGGTGAGATTTCTAAGAGAGAGTAGGAGTCTAGAAGAAAAAGGTGACCTCCCCAACACTTTCGTAGTGTTATTCTATCTTTTTTTGTCTTCTTTCTTTTAGTGCTTTTCCACAATCATCCAATCTGTGCCACAATTGAATGAATTTTTCCACAGTTGCCCGATCCTTGCCGCAATCGACAGCATTTAGCCGCAGTTGACAATGCTTTATCGCAATTGACAGAAGTTTACCGCAGTTGCCAGAAGTTTTCCACAATCGTAGAAAAATTGCAATATCAAATCCAAATCTTCTGCCCATCTATTTCTAATTTGACATTCTTTTTGGTTTATATGCAGGATTGGACCAAATCACTGAGGACAAAGAAGGGTAAGTTTTGGTAAGCATCACTTGTTATTTCAAAGTTGCGTATATTCTTGTTTTGCAAATAATCCTTTTTTGGTATTAACCTGTTTAAACAAAGCAAACTAAAAGGAATTCATTGATCAATTTGGGTTTAAAAAGAATAGTGCTTGCAAAACATATCACATCTCATATTTTGGATTTGGGCTTAAAATTGACGTGAGGATTAAAACTAAACAAAGGCAAAAAAATCTCTCAATTTGGTGCATTAAAATTGGACAAGCAATCAACACCTACTTTTGGGCTTAAAATTGAACATTGGTACTTGTATGGTGGTGTAGCTTAGTTCACATTTCAAACTTTGGAGCTTAATTGATTTACCTTGTGTCTTGAGTTTTGGGTGCACTTGCACAAACTGTTAGATTACAAACCTTTATACTTTTTTAGAAAGGCCTGTTTGGGGAATGTGCTTCTTCCTCAGAGAATGACCTTAAATCGATAATCCTTCCGATCGGGATATAAACAAGGTACAAACCAAAGTTCTATCTTATCTAGCCAAGCTCAGGCGAGGCATGTTGATAATAGTCTAGATCAGGTGAATATCCCTAAGGAGCCAGCGTGGTCAACTAGGTTCTTAAGTGAGTCACGTACATACAAACTGATTGGATAGACGCCACGGACCCTTACTACAACCTTGATTAATTAGAGGCCACCTGTTTTACTTCCGAATAGATACCTTATTATAATGCAAGGGGTTGCATAATTTCCCCCCAAGATTCTCAACATATGTGTCCCACGGTATTTGTGTAGTGAAAGAGATCTTCACTCCACGACAACAATACCTAAAAATGGCAAAAACATAGGCACCTACGTCGTGGACCTTCGTGTCCTAGTAGTGTGACAATTGTTGTGTGAGCTAATAGACATTCAAGAATTAGGCCTATAACATTGTATTCTAAAGCCATTGACCTAGATTAATCTGATTGTTCATTGTTGAAGACCTCGTGATAACTTTGCAACTTGAAAAAGTTGTAGAACATACACATTTTCAATCTTCAAAACATGGAGTCTATTGTGCTTTTTACTTTGATCAGTTTTTGAAAACGCAAAACAAAACATCCAAACTGTCAAAACGAGTCAAATGTGCTAAAGTCTAGGGTTGTCAACGTCAATTGTCTTGCAAATCAGAAGCATTTTTCCAGAAAATTCAAAATTATCAAGCAGTGATACTTATCCTCTAGTCTTTTTTAGACTGTTCTTCCTTTATCGCAATTGCCCGCATTGTGCCGCAATTGAAGGAATTTTTCCATAGTTGATTCATTTATTGCTGCAGTCATCATGTTTATTACCACAATCGGTGATAAACTACCACAATCGACCAGTTATTTTACCGTAATTGGTGAAATTGTACCGCAATTGACTAGATATACTATATTCCTATTTTGACCTAAAACCTTGAAAGAATTCTTTATTGGGTGTCCAAAACTAGTTTCTATCCCAGGAAAATGCGAAGAACATTATGTGATTCTCTAAACATTAAATATTACCCTTTCTCTGTAAAGCACGATTATTGTCAAAAACATTGTTAGCTCAAAAGTTCAGACTAGAAATACCTTGATCTCATCATATCAAACATCATCATCTTTATCAAATTGACTTTTTCCAAGGAAAAGGTCAGAAAATCTTATCTTTTTATCACCACTTTGAGATCAAGTTATATCAAAATCTATCCTTAGAATTACCCTTGTCCAAAACATAACTTAGACTTCCTCAGAAAGGCTCTTCTTCCTTGTTTGCTTTATATCACTTGTTTTAGTTACATCTGGACCACACTATGTCTCAAAAACCTCATGGAGGACCTTACACAAGGTCTAAGGCTAGAACTCAACTAGATGAGTCATGTATCAACCATTTCCCCGCTTGGGAAATAGAGTAAGAGAACGATCCCTTCATGAACACCAGTTTGGCTCTATTCATTGAACAACCCCATAGGGCAGCTTTTTTTCAAGATATCACAGAAGAAGAACTTGAAGACATGGAACAAGATGCTAACTCCACAAAAGTAGTTGACATTGTTATAGAGAGGAACCTTGAATGTTACTTGGCCATGCTAATAAAGAAGGGAGTCAAACTCCCCGCTGAATTCAGTGTATCAACTATATGGCCCGAAAACCCTCTCGCAGGTCAAAACACTACTCAGCTTCCTCAAATACTACATGTTGTATCTCAAATATTTCCACCATTGGTATTACCCACATCGACACAAACTATGTCTAAACAAACCAATGACCCAACCTAGGCCAGCACATCTTCTACTCAAAGCATGACAGGCGCGCAACTAAGTGCACCCATGGTCACTAGTATGCCTCCACCTTTGGTCTCATGGCCAGGACAATCAAGCTCTCATGCTATGACTTCCATCCCACCAAACACAAACTATTCTGAAACTATGCCACTACTATAGTCAATTCACACTAGTCTTGGGATCAACACCTCATGCCCGCAGGGATCTACCTCTACAGGAATGACTTACAGTCAAGGCCCGCCCAAGGCTACATCTTTTCCCATTTTGACACCGATCCAACCTCCGCAACAGTAACCCTAGCTTCAGTTGCCTCAGTTCCAAACTCCACAACAGTAACCCCAGCTTTAGTTGCCTCAAATCCAACCCCCACAACAACAACCCCAGCTTTAGTTGCCTCAGTTTCAACCCTCACAATAGCAACCCCAGCTTCAGTTTCTTCAAATCCAACCCCCACAATAGCAACCCCAGTTTCAACCCCAACCTCAGCAGCAGCAATACCAGCCCCAGCAGTATCAACCCCAGTTTCAATCACAACAACGAACACATCAAAATCCACCATGGGCTACTCATGTCCCTCCATTTACAAATCACTCGATGGGGAATCAATATCTAGTCCCTAGGATGAAATCCTATGTTCCTACTCAAGGGACATAGAGGCGTAGCCTCATACCCACCACAACATAAAGGAATGTCCACACACACCAGCCACAATATCAAACAGACATATTGATGCAACAAATGCAAAACCTTCAAACCCAAATGATGGATATGCAAAATTAGGGGCAAACTAAGTCCCATACCATAGAGGATTTATACCCATACCCCTTTGACCATTCTCTTCACATGTCTCCATTCCCTAATCACTCCTCGGTACCAAAATTTGACAAATATAGGGGCAGTACCAACCCTATTGAATATATCTAAGAGTTTTTTGCTAGTTGTGTCAAAGTCGCTCATGATGAGACATATCTAATGTGACTGTTCCCACAAAGCTTGGACAGACTAGCAATGGAATGGTTCTCACATCTACCTCATGGCATTCAGTCTTGGGGAGAATTGGCTGAAAAGTTCATAGCTCACTTCCATCATAACATCGAGTGCAAGGTTAGCATCAAGGACCTTTGCAATATCAAATAGAAAGATGGAGAGTCTTTCATGAAATTCCTACAAAAATGGAGGAATACAGTAAACCGTATAACATATGATGTGCCCGAACAAGACTTAATAGTCATGTTTGTTGACAATCTAATTCCAGACATGTCATTCACAACAGAGTTACAGTTAGCTCTGAACTTCACACAACTCATCGAAAGAGGAATTCATTGTGAGCAGAACTTAGTCAAAAGAGGAATCCTTGTAGATCTCACACAAACGAATACAAATAAGAATGCAATGGAAAAAGCTAAGTGGTGGAACAAAAACAAAAATTTCACTAGCGATGGTGTCATTGATGTGAAGACAGTCAACTACACACAACCCAAGGTGTCACTACAAGGCGCACCTATGACAAACCAAAAACCCACAGGGCCCACTCAACAAGCATACATACAAAACCAACCTCCCCCTGTACAGGCAGCTGCTATGTCAAATAGTCAACAATAGAATCAACACAAACCACGGTTTCAATTCCAACAACGAGATTTCACACCATTGGGAGAGCCGATAGAGTCAGCTTTATGCAACTTGATACAATCAAACACTATCACTCTCCCAGAAATTAGATACTTTGAACAAGATGAAAACAAACTGAGGTGGTATAATGACAAAGATTTTTGCGAGTTTCATCAAGTGAAAGAGCACAAAATGGCCAACTGCTATCGATTGAAACATGCTATCCAAGATCTGATTGACACAGGGATCATCGATGTGAGGAATACTCAAAACAAAGGCACAACTGATCACACCATTTTCAATGATACCTTTCATGATCACAACAAGGGAAAAGCCTCCGGGTTTGGTGGAAAAAAAAAAAAGTTAACTATACATATGCCAACAGTGATAATGCTATCAATTGCCTCAATCCTTCTGATAGCCATGTGGCTACAATCACTATCAAAGACCAAGGTAAAAATTGTGCTGTAACAATGTGTCATGCCAGAGTCACCTTGCAAGGAGTACCATCCTCAACTACTACATCGGCCAATCCTATAGAAAACTCAGATCCACAAACAAGCATAGTGGACCAACTAAAGCACACACCTGCCCAGATCTCCATGTTTGACCTATTGAGCATATCTCTGTAGCATAAACTGGCACTTGACCAAGCACTTCAGAATGCAGTTGTCCCAAGGGACATAACACCGGAGAGCTTCCAAACTATGGTCAACCATATAGACACTAACAAACATGCCACATTCATAGACCATGATGTACCGCCACATAAACCCCTGCATAATGATCCTCTACACTTACTTGTCCAGATCCACAAAAGTGCTATCCGTAGGGTCCTTGTTGATGGTGGAGTTGGGTTAAACATATGTACTCTAAAGTTAATCAGGCAACTAGGATATTCAGAATCAAGCATTGATGTCACAAGGAGGATAAATATCAGAGCCTATGATGAAGAGGAAAGGTCCTCTAAGGGTATTATCATTCTACATGTACGCATTGGTCATGTGGTCAAAAACACACCCTTCCAAATCTTAGACCTTGAGTTGGGATACAACATGTTACTAGGGAGACCTTGGATATATGAAATGCAAGATGTACCTTTGACATACCATCAATGCATCAAGTTCCCACACTAGGGAGAGGAGATCATTATAGAGGGAGATCCCAATCCCTTCCAATATTGTAATGCAGTCCAAATTAGCACTGATAACCAGATACCATCAAACCAAGATGCAAGCATCCCATCCTCTTCAGATTCAAATCCCAAGGATGTCACACGGGTAGCAGGAGAGATAGTCATTAACCAGGACGCAAGTATTTCCTCCTCATCAAATGAAAATATTAAAGATATCACACAGAATGCAGGAAACATATCTATCACAAACAAGGGCTATGGTGAATATAGATATGAAGAAGCTTTTACCATCACGCACATGCCTCAAAGCCCAAGAACTCATGTCATGCCACAACCTGTTATTGCAACAGAAACTCTGTAGCTTGTTCTATTCAGATGCCCACCCACAAATTTTGTCTGATGGGGAGACATAGAAAAAGAAAACCCTTTTGAACAAGACATCAATACCTGGTTATACCAAGATCCCCTTGAGACAATCTAACCACCGCTACCTTTGTCAACCTATAGTAATGGATACACAATGATACAAAGATTTGGGTATGATGGTACAATCAAGCTCGGGGCAAGACAACAACCCATATATGAATTGCCTCTCCCACCAACCCAGAGAAACACAAGAGGATTGGGTTATGGATAACAAAGCACTAGTCCTGTGATCCAAGACATTCAAGTCAATCAAGAGCAAGTAGCAGAGATGCATCGGGGGCACAACATAGAGCATGTCCTAATAAGCAACATATTGGCATAGTTGTTGCCCACCGAAGAGGGAACCACACAATCCCAAATAAACCTACACATAGCAATCTACGATAACCAAGAAAGTGGGACATTGGATGAAAATTCCATTGAGACTGACTCCCATGAGTATGAGTGGAGATCCCTCCATGACTCTGAACCATCAATCTAATATTTTTCCCCTCAGGTTGACATTATCATAAATCTAGCAGACCTATTTGACCAACTGACCATTACTGAACAACCCTACATAGACAAACATTTCATTTATCAAACCTCTAGTGGTGCGTCCACATCACAGTCCAATTTTGTAGGCACCATATCAGCAGTCCCATTCAGTCAACTAGAGCCAAACAATAGTGAAAGTGTCTGTCTTGTACACCTTGAGCTTATAGAGTGGGATCAACAAGGGCCACCTGATCTAGATATCTTCAAGAATGACGAGGCAATAGCTCATTTCATGGGACTAAGGGAAGGCATTCCATTAGGAGATCACAAGGTAGGATTCTCCATTAACCTAGATAGAGCAACATATTTTGGGGAGGAAGCTCCTCTTTCCAGTCCACAAAAGAAAAAAGAACAAAAGGATAAAAAGCTAAAAGAAGACGTATCTTCTAGCGAAAACCTCACTGAGGCGCTAGAAGATGGAAAGAAAGAACTCCTCCCCTTGACAGAGGAGAAATCGGCACTACTAGCAGAAGAAATTGAGGAAATCAACTTGGGGGATGACAAGAACCCAAAGAACATATACTTGGTGAAATCACTCACCCATGAGGAGAGAGAAAAGTTCATCAGTTTCTTCAAGGCAAGAATGATCAATTTCATATGGTCCTACTCAAATATGCTAGGATTAGATCCAGAGCTAGTGCTACATCATCTCCCATTTCTACCCAATGCAAAACCTGTCAAGCAAAAGCTGAGAAAGATGCACCCCCACGTTGCATTGCTAGTCAAGGCAGAACTAAAAAATCTCTTGGATGCTAAATTCATCATACCCATACCATATGCAAATTTGATATCTAATTTGGTACCAGTTACAAAGCACAGTGGTCAGATACGGATTTGCACAGACTTTCGGGGTCTCAACATAACATGTCCCAAGGATGACTTTCCTTTACCAAACATTGATATGATAGTAGACCTAACTGTCGGACATCAAATGCTATCACTCATGGATGGATTTTTAGGTTACAATAAAATAAAGATAGCACCAGAGGACCAACACAAAACAACTTTCACATGTCCTTGGGGAACACATTATGGGAATGTCATGTTGTTTGGTCTAAGGAATGCCGGAGTGACATATCAAAGGGCTATGATGACTATATTTCATGATCTCATCCACAAGATAATGGAAGACTATGTGGATGACATACTAGCCAAATCAATACTTTGAAAGGATCATCTATAGGTTTTGGGACTCATCTTCAACCGAATGCAGGAATTCAAAGTCCGTCTAAACCCAAAAAGTGTGCATTCGGTGTCACAACGGGAAAGTTACTAGGGTTCATATTATCACACAGAGGAATCAAAGTGGATCAAGCAAAGGTCAAGGAAATATTGGACATGCCTCCACCATCGAACCTAAGACAACTAAGAGGGTTACAAGGAAGGCTCCAATCAATCAGACACTTCATCGCTCAACTAGCAGACAAGTGCCACCCATTCCAACATCTATTGCATAAAGACATCAAGTTCATATGGATAGAGCAATGTGAACAGGTATTTCAGATATTCAAAGACTACCTTCTTAAGTCTCCTATATTGGTACCACCAGTACAAGGTAGACCATTGCTTCTATATATCTCAGTGATGGAATCAGCATTAGGTGTCCTCTTGGCACAACATGATGATGCAGGAAAAGAGAGGGCCGTCTATTATCTAAGCAGGACTTTGGTTGGATATGAGCTAAACTACACACCAATTGAGAAGTCATGTCTGGTAGTTGTTTTCACTTCCCAGAAGCTAAGACATTATATTTTGAGTCACCTGACAAAATTGATCGCACATATAGATCCTCTAAAGTACCTCCTCAGCAAAGCAGTGCTCACTGGACGACTGGAAAAGTGGGTAATGATCTTAAGCGAGTTCGACATTGAGTACGTAGAAAAAAAGGCCATCAAAGGAAAAGTGATCGTAGATCAACTAGTAGAGGCATCAATTCAAGACCACCAGCCTATTATCTCTAACTTTCCTGAAGAATCTATCATGACACTACAACCGGCGATCGAGATATGGCAAATTTATTTTGATGGATCGTGTACGAACCATGGTGCGGGGGCAGGGATAGTTCTTATCACTTCAGATCATGATACAATTCCTAAGTCTTTCAGACTTAACTTCCCATGCACCAACAACATAGCAGAATATGAAACATTGGTCATCGGTCTAAAGGAAGCAATTTAATGGAGAATCAAGAACCTTAGAGTCTTTGGCGGTTTGAAATTGGTCATTAGTAAAGTTAACAATTGTTATACGACCAAAGATGAGAATCTCATACCATACAGAGCACAGATGGAAAGACTGCGCACCAAGTTTCATTACATTCTCTTCGAGCAAGTCCCAAGAGCACAGAACAAAGTGGCATATGCGATGGCTACCATAGCATCACTGATTGATATGACAAGTAACGAAACAAAATTTCAGTTTCTAGTGGAGCAACTCTTGGTGCCATCACATCAGGCATCTATCACAGAATCAACGTGTGTCCTTGTTGGTCCTAAATCCCCATGGTACCAAGATGTCTATAGCTATCTCCAAAACAATGTCTTACCTCCAAACTTGTCTAGGAACTAGAGAAAAGCCCTCATCCACCAAGCCTCTAGGTATACCATCCTCTGGACTACTCTATACAGAAGAAGTCTAGATGGAATGTTACTACGATGTCTCACTTCCATGGAATCCCAGAAAGCTTTGTATTGTTATATGCTGAATGTGGACCTCTGAATTTGGCACAAACGCAACATAGTCTTTACACAATCGTTCAATTCACAAAGACAAACATGAATTGTTTGTTCTCCAAATTTGATTGAGGCAACTTGTTGCCTCCTAATCAGTTGGGGATGTTGAGTTTACCCTCAGAAAAAGAGCCAACAACCTAACCATTGCTAATATGGAGGATTTCTAGAATGCAAGAAAAAGAAGAATTGCCATTAATCTTATGAATTTGCAACTAGTATATGAGAGAAATGCTCTTAATCCATGAATTGAGAAGCAATTAAGTTATGAAAGTGAATTGCAACTGATCTAAGAATGAATTGTAACTAAGCTATGGAAGGAAAATGCAATTAATCTAAGAAAATCAAATGCTTTTAATCTAGGAATGAGAGTGCTTGTAATCTATGAAAGAAAATGCCTTTAAGCTAGAATTGAATTTGTCATTAATCTAGAAAGCTTGAAAGCATCAAATTGAAATGTTAGATATAGAAATGAATCATAAATGAAAGCATTATATCTTCAATTCCAATTAAAACTAGCCTAACTATGCAAATTTAAACTTGAAACATGAAAGAATTGAGACAAAAAAAGACTATAGATTTGATGCTCTCCAAAATCATCCTCCTAATGAAGAAGAAGAAGTCCAATTTATAGAAAACCATGGAAAGAGAGTGAAGAGTTTCTTGAAAATAAACGGTTGTCTCTTCATTCTCTTTGACACAAAAATGCAAAGATTATTTAAATAAAAGGGTCAATTATTGCCACATAAGTGTCCTTTCACATGGAATTATGAAATTCTTTTTTGAGGATAATTCATCCAATAATTAAATAAACTTTCAATTCCCTTTATGTATATTAGCTAAAGGGGGTGGAATTGATTTAATTAAAATCACTTAAGACTTTAGGATTAAATCAATTAATCATAAGGGTTTTTTAGCTAATAAACTTTAAGAATTTAGGAATTAAATATAATGTCAGATTTATGCAAATTTAGGTTTTCTGCATTTGAAACTCGGTCAATTAAACTCAATTAGGAGAAGAATTTGCCTAGTATAATAGGACTTCGAAGATGAGAAAATGCACCAAAATTGATTGGATTATTAGGTGCCAATTTTGTGGTGTTACATTTTGCCCCTCTTTGAATTGATGTGCGAGCAGTGCATTGATTCAAAGAACAGTCTGAAGTGAAGATCAGAATCGGGGTTAGATTGCCCCAATGTCCACTGATAGCTGATGAAGATCTAGGACTATCTCCAGAATTAGGGTTAGATTGCCCCAATATGAAGGTTAGCCCTCCAAGATCTAGGTTAGATTGTCTAGATAACGGTTTAAAGAGTTTTTGAGAGCCATCTTCAGAATGAAGCGTAACTTTTAGGAATTAGGGTTAGATTGCCCCAATACCCAATGAGATTTCAAGAATCATCTCTATAATGAAGCTTGATCCTTGAGGATCCAAGTTAGATTGCTTAGATACCTAGAAAGATAGATGACAAGATGCAAGACATCAAGATGCCCCTAGAGATTCAAGATCATGGATTATCCAATTTTGACCATAAGGTATGAAAAATTGAAATGCCCCAAGTGATGAGATGCCCCTAGCGATGGGGATTTGGTTCAGATCAGACTGATTCAAGAATAATGCGAAAAGATTCAATGATGCAATCATCTTGCCCCCTTGGGAGCGAAATCAAAAGAAGACACATCATAATGATGAGAGTGAGAAATCACAAAAAAAGATATATTAAGAGAGAGCGGAATCGATTTAGAGCAATTGAGAGGTCCTGTTGATTAGGTTTGACCATAGTTGACCAAAATTGACTAGAGTTGACTTTGATGAAAAGATTGCAGAATCTGAGAAAATGATGACAAGAGATAATCCTGACAAGAAAACAATATCAAGAAATTGACGACACAAGTGTCTGATCACGTCGGTCCCAAAATTTTAAAACATGATTTTGAGCTGCTTACGAGTGTTAGATTTTGATTTTGATCACAAAAATGGATTCATAATGGTCGATTTAGCCAAGGTTGTAATTTTCACAGAAAATGGAGCACTTTGAAAAATTAGGTCAAAGGCTATATAAGGCCCGGAGGGGTCATTTTCAAATCATTATTCACCTTTGACTTTAGCGATGGTGAGAGCTTCAGGTGACATTGATAGCATTCCTGTGCACACACATCGATTTGAGCACTCCCGACAGCACAACTGACCAGCGGAGTATGATGCACCTGTGAGTACTCATAACTTGATCTTGTATTTCTGCAAAAAATTGATCAATTTTTAGCGTTAGTGTGTTTTTAGGCCATTTAAATCTTGTCCCGCCAAATCTCGCATGAGGAAACAGTTTCCTCACATTGGGCCTAATCGCCTTTCGCATGAGGAATCTGAATCCTCGCGCTGGTTGGGGATTCTGCACACGGGCCCCTCCCCAGTGCTTGCGTGAAGAGCGCGGGTGCGTCGCACGAGATTCCTAGAATCTTGTGTGAGAACACATCCCGCCTCATGTGAGCAAGAAATCTCATGCGGGACAAGAGTTTCCTCATGCAAGAAAAGAGTTTTCTCACATGGGAGACTGGAAAGAATAAAAAATTATCATTTTTCTTACGTCGTAGAGTTAACTAGTTGAATTATGTGTAGAGTAGCTGCATTTGTTGTCTTTTTCTTTGAAAATCATCATTGTTGAGGTACTAATCGAATTTTTTCCCTTGCTTTGTAGGTTGATCTCCTAGACATCGGTTTCATATCCCATCATCCTATCATGGGTGAGCTGCTGCAGAGATTATCAAATGCCGACAGGGCCCACATTGATGGGCTAGGATTGACATATCTGCATGATGTACCTGATATTCAGGTAAATCATGGACTACTTGGAGCCCTAGTTGAGCATTTCCATTCAGAGATGAATACTTTTCATTTGCCGCAGGGAGAGATGACGGTGACTCCGGAGGATGTATACCAGATTTTGAGAGTGTCATTCCATGGAGCTCGTGTAGAGTATTGCATGCAGCTGAGAGATGGTACACAGGCTTTGAGAGCTATTTTTCAGGATTAGTTGGTGATGGGTTGGGCCATCTCCTGGGAGGAGCTGATACATACTTATGGCCGAGATTACCCCTTGGCAGTTGTTCTTGCACTATTTTTGAGATGTCATCTAGTTCCTGATCGTGGTCAGCACGGTTTGGAGTGTGGTTGGGGCATTATGCTCCAGAAGATGCTAGATGTTCATGTAGTCATTTTGGATGGGGCGAGTGCATGATCACCCAGATGTATCATGAGATGCACGAGATCGTGTATCAGGGTGCTCGTACTATGGCAATAGGCATCGTCGTGTTATAGATCTGGGCCTAGGAGCACCTTCCCATGTGCAGGCCAATTTTTCATGATACATGACAGCCATTAGAGCCATATATTTATAGATACGCCGGTCTGATGACCCAGCTCGCACTGGGTAAGACTGAGTAGTGGAGAGCGCAGATTGATGATATGGCTGCAGTTATATGGTGACCTTGGGCAGCCACAGAGGTTTGGGATGATGCTCGTCATGAGCTGTCATACATGTTCTACTTGCATCCTCTGATAGGACATACCATTACAATGATTGAGTGCTTCTTACTTATGCATGTATTGCGCCGGTTTGGGAGGCCATAGGATGCATCTCTCGAGTATTGTACTTATGCCTAATTTTTCGATGAGATGAAGAAGGGTTGGTAGAGGTAGCTTGATAGGGGGCGCAACATGATAGATGCCTAAGTACCACCAGCCTGGTGGGATTACATGGAAGTAGTGACAAATGCAGGTGTGACACCTGCATATAGAGATTAGTTTTTAGCTCATCCATTTCCTAGATTTACATCTCTAGTTTTCCAGATACCCCAGGTGGTGTAGCCACCACCACAATAGCAGGCATAGCAGGTTCCTCCTCCAGGACAGTAGCCTCAGGATCAGCAGCCACAGTAGCCACCACTTCAACAGCAGGAGAGAGTGGTACATCCACGTACACAACAGACTGATATCCCTGTGAGGCCCATGGGATCAGATACAGGTGTTGGGCCTAGTGGAAGCTAGGATAGAGCTACAGAGTAGGGAGATGATATTGTCATGGCCGATGCATTTCTGACCGATCCTCCAGTAGGCGGACATGTGACTCAGTTACAGGAGGCTCTCCATAGGGCAAGAGAGAGAGTTCGACAGACACCGAGGGAGCGTGACGACCTCCACATGTAGGTGATTATCAGAGATACATGGATATCTAAGCGAGACTGGGGGATCCAAGAGTTGCAAGAGGCATTGGCTCGATCCCATCTAGAGACCAGATATGAGGCTACTCAAGCTTTGTACTATTATGCTGTGTATACTATAGCAGTACCTAAGGTAGCAGATCATATTTTGTCTTTTACTCAGTATGCGGGTGTACAGATTGTGCCACTAGGACCACCTCCAGTGGGTCCTCCTCCTCAGCAATAGGGTATACCACCCCCTCCACCTCCTCCAGGTGGTTAGATTATGATATATTGTACTACCATTTTGACTTATTGTGCTCGAGTAGCACCCTTGTACATTCAGACTGATCGATATATATATATGAGCTCAATTTTTGGCATCATTGTACATGTGTATGTATTGCTTTAAATATGTATGTTTTATGAGATGATTTCCTATATGATTTAGATGTATGGATTAGAAATATATGCAATGGATGAATATGCAAATGTTTATGCACATGTTTTATTGATGTATGAAAAATGCTATGATAGATGTTAGATGGATAAATGCTATGTATGATTTGATTTATGCTTATAATGGATGCACATATTTTATGGATATATGTATGCAAATGTATGGAAATGCACCTCTTGGAAATGAATGTAATGCAATGGTACTAATCATCTCATGTAGGATATTCACAATATACAACACGTACTAACCAAAAGAATGCGCACGAAGATCGAGAATGAGGACCAGACACTCGTGTAGTCAAGAAGAAACCATGATGAAAGATGAGGACCTTTGAAGAATGAGAAGATAATGAAGAGAGCACCAAACTACCACAATGCAAGCCTAAAATGCGAATGCAAGCCTACAATGCAAATGCAAGCCTAAGCTAAATGCAATCCTAGGACTTTGGTTGTTGGACTCATTGTATTTATCATCATCAGGTGCTTTTGGATCATCAGAGTCAATACAATCCTTATTGGTGCTGCTGTGACCATAAGAATATGAATATGACTTTCATTGTATAAAATATGGGAAACAAACATAAGCACCAAGGCAAAAAAGCCAAGGTGACCTGAACATTGTTCCCAGCTTGATATAGTAACAATTCACAAGTAAACAATCAAAGAAATAACAGTCAAGGAGATAGTTCCAACCTCCCCTTGGCATACAAATAAACAAGATCGAGGGATGTGAGGCTTTTCCACCTTAATGCAGAAGCTCTTATCACATACACCCTGTTTATTTGACATTGTTGGATCATCGAAACTACACCAAGAAGCAGTAGACAAAGAAAATATTAATGAAATCCATAAGAATAGACAACATACTAAGAAAGAGTCAATCATATCCTAGCATGTTTCAAGGCTTACGAATGTTTCTATGTGTAGGGTGTTGAAAAACACCATTGTGCTTGTGAGTGCACTGTGTTTGATTGCTATCGAGAGATGTTTACGTCGTGAGATATCTGAAGTGTGTTGAAAAACATAGATGTGTCCAAAGAGAGTGTTGAGAAACACTATTTGATTAAAGTGTTGAGAAACACCAGTTTGTGCCAGTAGAGAGTTGTCCTGTTGACAAGATTACTTCTGCTTTGATCCATTTGTTACTTTGGCTTTGATCCATTCATTGACAGTAGGCAGATGCAGTGAGAACCACTGGTGACTGTCACAAGAGATTCTCAAGCATAAAGATTGATAACAAGATCAAAGCATCAGTAGGCAGACGCAGTGAGATCCACTGGTGACTGATGTAAAAGAGGGTCTCAAGAAGAGACAAAGTGCTATGAGGCATTGGTAGGCAGACACAATGAGATCTAATGGTGACCGATGCGAGAGGAGAAAGACTCCAAAAGATAAGACAATGCCCCCTAGACCAGGAACATGCCCCCGAGTATGACCAATTTCAATCCATATGAGGTCGAGCAAAATCTCGAAGATGACTGAGAGTGAAATGCATGAGCACACTAAAGAAGGAAAGCAAGTTTTTAGAATTTTAGAGATTTACAATTTTTAGATTTTTTCAAATATTTTACAATTTTTTTAGATTTTAGAATTTTTAGAATTTTTAGAATTTTAAAGATTACTCGATCTCAAGCAAGATCACAATGGTTTGACCCAATGTCTAGCAAGGTGTAGGACATTGCAGATGGATTAGAAAGCTGATGTATGAGACAAATAGCCAATGACGGATGAAGAGGGTGAATGTGACCCTCAAGGATAGTCTCCTCAAGATTATCCAAGCTAGGGAAAAAAGAATATAGAAAATGTAGGCTCATGGAGCAGTGCTGGAGAGCATATAGGATAATGACCTGATGTCATGAAAGCATGTGTCCAAAAGAGTGGACATGTCAAGAGACTTATGAGAAACAATTTTCCAATTTTGATCAAGACCAAGGGGTCAATTTCATATGATAGGATATAGCTTATGAAAGCGTAATTAGGATAAGGGGTGATGGAGGTATAAGTGCATGTTTTGGATTATGGCATGAATGCTCAGAGATAGGAAGGATAGGCTTAAGATAAGCAAGATCACGATAGGGTAGCATGCAAAAGTGAATAGGTTGATGGAAGGAATCATGAATTTCAGGATACATGTGTGTTCAAGGATAGGCTCAACCTTGTCAAGATCACAGGAAGGAACATGGATGCTCATAGACTAGCTAGATGTAAGATATGAAGGATAAGATGAGATGGAAGGATCTTGCCCCCAAGTGAAGAGTGAAAGTGGGATAAATTACACATGATGCCTATTTGCCAGGTTTTCATCATGGTACTTATGCAAGGCACCATAAGAAGTGGTTTTCACCATAGGATGAATTGATTTCTCTTTACTTTTGCTACCAAGGCACCTGTTTATCAGGTTTTCACCAAGGCACTTTTTCATATTTTTTTTCTTTTGTTATTTTTCTTTTTTCTTAAGCTTCTTGCTCTTTAGATAGTGCTCCTTCAAAGGATATGCTATGAGGGGCCAAGGCCGCTGAAAGTATGCTCAAAGATGTTGATAGGAAGATGAAATGGAGGATAAGGAAGATGGAGGCCAAG
>MU225256.1:1961672-1979647 GCA_018584345.1 Thuja plicata | reverse complement strand
TGCATAAGAAAAATCCAAAACATGTGCATAGTAGATCATATAATCAATGCATCCATCATCAATAACATCATAACTAACATATGAATGCATTCATCATCATCATATAGTGATTCACTTTTTCAACAAAATAATGCTCATCTGACGTATTTTCTATGCTTAATTTCTTGAGGGGGCATATAGTCCACTTGCTATCACTGGGGCAAGTTGGGGCAGGATCAAATCTAAAAATTCTTTTACACACTGCGACAAGTCACATCGCATCTAAGAGGGGCAAATGTAGACACCCAAAAATGGACAGGCTTGCGACTTTACTTTCAAAACGCTAATTTTCATCTATTAATTAATGGTTTTTTAATCATTAATTAATCATCTATTTTCTTCTAAATTCATTCCCCAAATCATCTTATCAAATTCCCAAAATTAATTAAATAATTAATTTTATTTAATTAATTAACCTTAATTGATTAATTACCATTAATTAATTAATTAAATTCAATTTTCTATAGTTTAAATTCTAATATTTAAACTTACTAATTAAATTCTTCCAATTAAATTAATTTAATTTCATTCAATAAAGCAATTCTAAATAAAAAAGAATTCAATTATCTCACATGTTGAAAACTTTTATTAAATAAATGAATTAAATATTCATTTATCTTCAAAGAGATAACTCCAATCAGATCATATGGGTAACTTCACCCACCTCTCCAGTCCACATGGGTAACTTCAACCACCTCTTCAGTTCAGAAAGGTAACTCACAATTAGCTCTTCAGTCAACCGAACTCTGTCTCCTCTTTACAAATTGAAGAGGTGGAGTTTACTGATGACTTCTCTAGTTTATTTTAATCTCAACCATTCATCTCCCTATCTCTGGGATTGATCTCAACCATTCATATCATCACCAATTCCTATATAATAAACCCTTCATAACCATTTGAAGGATCCAAGATTTCAAGCTCTCATGTGCCATTAGTATGTCAGTTTGGTTCTAGCATTCAAACCATCTTGTAATCACACACCCATTTCAATTAGCAACTTCTCGACACTTCTCAATTCATAGACGCTGCCCCGCCAATACTGAGCATCAAGAATAGCATTTCGGAAGGAGTAGAGAGAAACAATAGAAGCTTCAAGCATCGTGGGGTTTGCATTCATTTGTTTTCCTTTCTCTTGCTTGTACATTTTATTGATTACGTTTCATCGTTATTCGTTTAGTAGTATCATGTATTTGGTTCATATCATTTGTAAACCTTTGCTAATGACCCTCACCTTTGGAAAGCTTGGAAACCCATGGATCACACGAAGGAGAGGCGTACAGAAACAAATTCCATGTGCATTGACTTCAATCTGCTAAAAACATTCTCATTAGAATTTGTTGGCAAATGATTGAGAGCAGTTTCATCAATTCTAACATTTGCGTAAAACTTTTCATGCTCTAATTTTTATTTCAATGCTTTGTACAGACGATCCCTATTTATAGTAAAGTTATAACATGTGCCACATTGATCCCTTCTATGAATAATAATGATTGGAAAATACTCAATTGTATGTGGAAAAACTTTTGATACTTGTTCTACATGTTGGGGAAAATTATAGTGTGTCCTTTGTACTTATATTAACCACTATTTGTATGTGTAACTTGTCGTATAAGACTAACATGTGCAATCAACATCTCTTCAACCTGAGTCAAATTTGCAAGCTCTTCTAGTTGAGGGTCAAGATCCATATTGTTTGCAGATGAAAACCTATGATTGTCTCTCTCTTGTCGACACTTGTTGCATATAGGACCTTCAAAGTTGTGATATACTTTCATTCCAAGATAAGATTCTTGACAAACATAACACATATTTGTACTCTTCAAACTATCTAACTAAAGTCTATACTGCATTTGGAATCTCCTAAATTCATACCAAAGCAGACCATTTGGGTTTGACATGTTTTCTATAATACCTTTCACATCTACATTCATTTGTAATTGGCTCTCATATTGTGGTATTTATGGCATATGTTCTATGGATGTTGAGGTTTTATTTTCATCATTTAACTGAATGTTTGTATTAGGTGGATGGTTATATTTCTCACTTGGTTGGGGATCACCTTGTTTCCCTTCATGTATTTCTTCACTTTGAATAGGAGGGATTTATTGAGAAGTTCATTGACAATTGTACCTTCAAACAAAGCTCCTTGAAAACCCTCCTCATTAGTGCATACGTCAAGCTTCATGCCAATTATGTCCTCCATTTTTTATGCCTTATGTGTGATTACACAAAAACTAAATTTCAAATTATCAATTAACCATAATCCTAAAAAATCATATACTACAACACATGATTACACAAAAACCAAATTATTTTATATGGCGACATTGCCCTCCACATTAAAAAAGTATTTTAAACATTAGTATGCCTAAAAAAGAATTAAAACAATTTTATTATTCCACATAATACAAAAAATATTAGGTTTAATTATATGGCAGCATTGCCATCCTTATTAAATAATTATTTTAATAATGATCAAATAATTTAAATCTAAATTTTTTAAAAAAAGAATTGATTGGGGGCATTTCCTTCAATATGGTGGCATTGCCCTCCATATTTAAATAATTTAAAAGATTAGTATACCTATATTAAATCAAATTATTTAAATCAAACTATTAAAATACAAACTAAATCTAATATTTTAACAATAATTATAATATATAAATCAATCTTTAGAAAAATTAATAAAAAAAATATTTAGGATTAATATATTGAATTATTGAATAATATGGCGACATTGCCATCCAGATAAAAAAATTACTTAAAAAAAAGATTTAAAAAAATTAAATATAAATCAATATGCCGGCATTGCCCTCCATATTTAAATAATTTGAAAGATTAGTATACCAACATTTAATAATTCTATTTAAATCTATAAATTAAACTTTGGCAAAATTAATATAAAAAACATTGAAAATTAATATATTCAAGTGTTGAATAATATGGCGCCCATTGCCATCCATATAAAAAAATTATTTAAAAAATGATAAAATAAATTAATCTAAATCAATATGGTGGCATTTCCCTCCATATTTCAAAGATTAGTACACCTATTACATTAAACCCAAATATTAAAATATTAAAATACAATATTTAAAAACTAAATCTAAAAGCAAATAAAATACTAATAACAATATTGGGAGGTTGGATCTGTTGGATGGTATTCACGTTTGCATCTTGAGTTTACTCCAAGGGACCCCTCTGCCATGGAAGGGTAACTCTCGGTCGACCAATTTTTGGTTTGTAAAGTTTGGTTTGCTCCTCCGAGGTCATGGTTTTGGTGTAGCGATGGATAGAACAATGGTCTTAATCCCATAATGAAATTTGAACTTTGGGCTACTGGTTTTTTAACCAATATTGTGTGTTTTAAGGTCAAATGAGTGCGGCATACAGGGCATTGTTTTTTGTCGATGGTGCAATTTTGACTGGTATCGAAATAGCCTTGAGTGATAGGGACAATAACATTTAACTTCATATTTCAATCCCGATGTAATTGATTTTGAAAGATAATGGGCACGAGTAGTTTGGTCAAAATATAAATGTTTGATCAAAGTTATTTTAGTTTTTTGGATGGTTGTAGAAGGATACAATGCTGGGAAATGGTAAGAACAAAATTAAACTTTGTAGGGCCAATGCCGAGATCAGTTATGGACATTTTTAAATGGTAGTGGGGAGATCAGAGGAAATCAACCTTCTCAAAAATCTGGATAGTTTGTCCCTCAATTATTATATGGGAAATATGGAAGGAAAGAAATAGAAGAATCTTTCAGGATGCTTTTGAGCCACTAGTAAAGATCAAATCCAGGATAAACGCTTCCATACAAGAAGTTATGAGCTCGGCTGTAGGTAAGTTATATTCTAATATACTCTTTTCATCCTGGGACAAATATATACACAAACAATGGCCAAGTATAAGAGTTAGGTAGAAGAATGATGGTAGTTATGGGGGAAACATTAAATTGAGTAGAAAAGATGTAAAATGGTTCCCCCCAGATATCGGGTGGATAAAAATAAACTTTGATGGGTCCTCGAAAGGAAACCCAGGGATCTCAGGAGTAGGGGTTGTAGCAAGAAATAGTGAAGGAAATTTGATTGCATTGGCAGCTCAGAGAATTGGCTTTGGAACGAACAATATAGCTGAAGCACAGGCTGCCTTACTGGTGGTTAAGCTAGGTAAAAGACTAGGGGTGGAAAGACTACATTTAGAGGGAGAGTCCCAGATAATTATTGAAGCAATCAAGAAAGAACACTCCCAAACCTGGTCTATTAATGGTATAATTCGGGAAGTTTTAAACCTTCTCCAATCTTTAAAGGAATTCAGAATAAGTCACACTTTACGGGAGGGTAATATAGAGGCTGACATAATAGCCAATTGGGATACGAAAATGGCGAATGATTAAATTATAGTTGAAGAATTTACTCAAATCCTTCCGGAAAATGATTAGATGACATACCCAACAGGGGTGATTTAAAATTGATAAAAGATGAGCATAGCTAATAATTACCGTGAGAGGTTAGTGGCGGATTGAAAGGACAAGGATGACGGAAGCAGTTACGGGAACTTTCAAAATGGGAATATCAAAGGACATGAATTTATTACAGGAAGTGGTGGGCAGGAAGTTTATTCATGACAAAGCATGGGAATGCAAAGCCGAAAATCTTAAATAATGTGCTTGGCAAGTTATTAACTTACAAAGGCAGAGTAATATATCCTCTGTGAGAAAACAAAACAATGAATATTGACAGAAGGAAACAATGGAGGTGACTTTCTGTGTTGATTTCAATAAACAGATGAAAGCCTTCAAAGGCCCCGCGAGCTATGAGAGAGTTAAGGGCTTGATAAAAATCAAGTTGGTTAAAATGGTAGAGGCAGTGCTGGAGGTTATTGGAGAACAATTTAAGGGGCGAAGGATTAAGCGCCGAACAAATCTAGATGTAATTGCTATTATCATAGCACGGGGGCTCAAAATTGGCGAGGAGATTGATGAAGTTGAACGGATTATCAGAGAGTTGTTTGAAGATGACATACTAGGAGAGCTCGATTCTGTGCTAGAATGGTCTATTCCGGGTATTGGGCAAGACTACTCAGAGTGCTTCGCGGAAGATGATGATGCGTGCCGCTATGGTTTGGTCCCCTTTCTTAGGTGGCTCCCGCAAGGAGACAAGCCCCTAATGATAAAAAGGGCAAAGGTAGGCTGGCGTAAAGTAAAGGAAGAAATAGAGGCACAGAAGCATTTGGAGGAGGAACAGATGCTATTAATAGTGAGGGTGGTGCCGAAGAAGAAACGCTCTCAAAATGGGCAAAAAAGGAAGAACTTTGCATAGGCAAAGTTTAAGGTAATCCAAAATTTTGTTTATCAGAGTTTTTTTGGAATTTTGAAATTGACCATATGCAGAAAATTTAGCCAAAGAAGGGCTTCAAGGAAAGATGAGACAAAGCAGATCAAGCTTCAAGGCCACGAGATGCAGTGAAGAAAGAATCGACTCGATGATGCAGAGTATGGCATGGGAAACCCTTTCCCTCCTTGGTAAATAGTTAAGCTAGTTGCAGGCCACGAGCCTTAATATGTAATGATTCAGGATAGTATATGAATTCTAGTTCTTGCTGAAAGTAGTGAAGAATAGTATAGATGTTATTGTAAAGGAGCAGAGACTCCTAAGTAGTTCATAGCAAGCTGATTTACTGTTAAATGATGCATATGTAATCTCATTTTTTAATCAATAAAATACTCATTATTACCGACCAAAAAAATATATTTATAGGATACATTGTAATGATCTTTTGTAATGGGCGAGGATTGTGGGTTTTCTTCCTGGTTCTTTCCCGAATGAGCCTTCGAACCAGTTTTATAAATAATATATATTAACTAGAAGTCACATGCTTTTGTACGAGAAACGGTGTGCCAGAGGCACTTAGATTTTTAAAAATGTGAAATGATCATTAATTATTAATAGAAAATTAGATTGTTAAAAAAAATATTTAATATTTCTTGATTTGACCTATATCATTCTATTTGATCAGCAAACCGTGTTCAATTTATAGATCATTATATACATAACAATGTATTTACTGGCGCTAGGTGTGGAAATAGTGGTTAAAATTGCTGAGAAGATGTTGCGGGAGAACATCCCTATCTGTAATTGGAAGACCCCTCTTAGCCCCCCATTTGGATGGAATCACGGGTGATTCACAGTTTGAACTTTCCAAATTCTTGTTTCAAATTTGACAACTCCAAAAAGTTGAAAAGATTGGAGACCAAATGGATGCCCCCACCTCCCAACTGGGTTAAATTGAACTTTGATGGTGCAGCCCATGCCAGGATGGCTGCGGGTGGGGGAATCATCAGGAATACTGAAGAAAGATTGGTGCTTTCCTACAACAGAAATTTTAACTTGGCCACCAGCAATATGGCAGAGGCTCTGGCACTTTTTTTTGGGATGAAGTATGCTATCACTATGGGTATTAGAAGGGTAATTATTGAAGGAGATTCAATGCTCATAACTGAAACCTTGAAAGACACTATGAAAGCAAGCTGTAAAATAATTAACATCATCAGGGATGCCCGCCTCCTAATAACCAAGTTGGAGGACTTTGTGATCCAGCACATTTACAGGGAAGGCAATGTTGTTGTTGACTCACTGGGTGTTGATGGTTTGGGAAAGAAGAGAATGTGTTGCTGACGGGATGTGGAACCCCTACTAGTGGATACAAAATCTCTCATTGGGAGAGAGCACAACAACTCTTGTCAATGATGTGGCTCTTTATGCTTTGCTAGCAGAATTATGCCACTGTCCACGACTGGGGTTCGACAGGAATTTTGAATTTGAAACCCT
This sequence comes from Thuja plicata, assembly GCA_018584345.1. NCBI lineage: Eukaryota > Viridiplantae > Streptophyta > Pinopsida > Cupressales > Cupressaceae > Thuja > Thuja plicata. Next base: position 1,972,774 of record MU225256.1, on the reverse strand, counting down.
CAATGGACAAAATCATTGTTAGGGATTATGGGGTCTTTTGCCACCATGACACCAGATTTAATAAGGACTATACTACCTATTATGAGATGGCCTCCAAGAGAATGTGTGATCCTATGGTCATTATGGAAACAAGCTCTAATAAGATTGATAAGATGTCCAAATACATAAATGCCATGCATTGGGTTTGGGAAATGATGACAGATCATTCTAATCTACTGCCCCAGGCCGCGTCTCACGTGTCCCCACTGGCACAAGTTTGGTTTGGGTAAAAGGACCAAAAATGGTATTAAGTGCAATTTATGGGTTTTTGTGGGCATTACTTGTCATAAATGTTTCAAATTTTTCAAAAACCAGGGCTTCCTATGGTTTTCTTTACAGCTAAACAATTTGGAGAACTCTGAGACTGACTCAGATATGGGTGGAGACATGGTTCAAAAAATGATTGTGAAACCCACAAATTGATTGCGGCATTAAACCATTCGATTGCGGAAATTTTTTGTCAATTGCAGTAAACTTCTGTCAATTACAAAATTACAAATTTATCAAAAAAATTAAGAAAAAAATAAATTTGCGGTCGTACGACCGAAGCCAAGAAATTTTGTTTGTCATCTTCAAGCGATTATCGAGCTAATCGATTCACGTCAGGTTCACCCAAATGTATAGTTTGTATTTTGCATGCTCAATTACGAGGGTTAGTAGCACCAATTTGCAATGGGCAGATCACTCACTTACTAAGAACGAACCTACAAACAATAAAATAACAAGGAAATATAGAGGAAAATAAATGAATGCAAACGATAATGCTCGAGGATTCTATTGCTTCTCTCCACTCCTTCTAAAACATTGTGTGTGTAGTGCTTAGTATTGGTATCGATAGTGTCTATGACTTGGGAGTGTTGAGAAAGTGATATTGATTATGATCACAAGAATGCTTTGATGCTTCATGCGGGAATCCTACAGATTAATGGTGCACAAAAGCTTGAAATCTTAGATCCTTCAATTTGGTTACGAAGGTCTGATTATATAGAATATGGAAAATGATTTGGATGGTTGATATTGATCCCAGAGATTAGTGAATGAATGGTTGAGATCAAAAGGAACTGGAGAAGTAATCAGTAAACTCCACCTCTTCAACTAGGAGAGAAGAGGTGATGTTTTAGTTAACTGAGGAGCAACTAGTAAACTCCACCTCTTCAACTTGGAGAGAAGAGATAATGTTTTAGTTAACTGAGAAGCAACTAGTAAACTCCACCTCTTCAACTTGGAGAGAATAGATAATATTTTAGTTAATTGAGAAGCAACCAGTAAACTACACCTCTTCAACTTCGAGATAAGAGGTAATGTTTAGTTAACTGAAAAGTTGATCATGAGTTACCTTTTTGAACTTTAGAAAGGATTTATTTGAATATTTAATTGATTTTTGTAATTAAAGTATTCAAACATGTGATAATTGAATACTTTTTTATTTAGAATTGAATTATTGAGTGAAATTAAATTAATTTAAATGAAATTAATTTAATTAGAAGAATTAATTAATAAGTTTAAATATTTAAATTTAAACTTTAAGAAATTGAATTTAATTAATTAATTAAGGTTAATTAATTAAATAAAATTAGTTATTTAATTAATTTTGGGGAAATGATTAAATGATTTGGGGAATGGATTTAGAAGAAATAGATGATTAATTAATAATTAAAAAACCATTAATTAATAGATGAAAATTAGTGCTTTAATGTAAAGTCGCAAGTATGTCCATTTTAGGGTGTCTACACAATGTTACAAAAGTTTTTGTATAGTAACAACTTAGATAAACAAAACATCACCCATTTAGTTGAATCACATGGAGGAATGGATAGAAACCTAGGGAAAACTCTAACAATAGTTGATGTTCGCCTTGGCCCCCATTTTTTATCTCCTCTTTTTCTAGGATTGTAAATCTAGGATCTTGTTGAATGAATCAATGTGAGACCTTCCATACAAAGTATTCTTGTTTTATAGTCATCTACAAAAAAATTTATGTGTTCTTCATCATTTTCCTCATTATTTACTGCTGCAGGTTTCAAAACTTCACGTGAGACATTTAGATTAACAAAACTTCTACTACTCTCCACCAATGGAAGTTCTAACAACATATGACATGTTTCCTAAGCTACAATGTCTCTTTCTATGATTGTTTCTGTGATAAGCTTTATGTATGCTTGTGCAGCTAAATCATCAAGATAAATTATAGGTGTGACAGGCACATAAAAATTTCTTAATAGGTTTTTGAGATTCTCTCATCTTTTGCTGCATACTTTCCAATGTATTTGATAACTGCATGTTTAGAAAGAACATGTTGTCAATCTATATTTTCCCTCCACAATTGCAGTGGGTGCCAATTATGTGAATTCACTCTATCATTATTTCTTGCTGGTTCAAATTTTATTTCACTTGATTCTCTATCCTCATATAACTTGTATCCCCCCAAATTCAATGGCTAAGGAGAATTGTACCTAAACCACTGAAAAATAAGTGTCTCATTTGATTAACTTGTCTAAGTAGTTGATATACAATATTTATATAGAACTATTAGTTGATGAAGTAATTACCTGCATCCAATCTTCCCCCTTTTTTTTTAATGTAGGCATGCACCCTCCTTACAGACTGTGTGTCGTTTGACACAATTGACTATCTCTTCGTAGTCATGGCTGATATCCATTTGTGCTAGTTGTGTAGTATTTTTGAGACATGGATGTTGACCAAAATTTTAGAATGCCTAAAAATGGTTGCAATTAATATATTATATTAAATACATGATAATATATATTGTAAACTTTATTTAATTTTGATAGATATGATCAAATTAATTAAAACATACCTGTATATTTCTTTGATGGGGATCATATCTAGAATTCCATGCATGCATAATGGAATGAAAATATCTCTCAACACTTTTTCATTCCTCCTCATTTGACCAGTTAATAGTGTTCAAGTTAGGTGCTCCTTCAAGCCATATGAAACCATGCACATGAGGTGAACCCCTCTGTTATCACTCATATCTACACCAAAAGTCTTTGACTTTCATTCCTTTTTGAAGTATTTCCCTTCTTAATATTGTATACCTTAAATGCATGTAATGTGCAACTATATAAGGATAGTCATTTACATTTTGTCTTCTCCATTTTTGAGCCTTTTGTGGATCATTTGGTGGCATTCTTGGCATTAGCGCATGCAAATAAGGCCACTGCATATTGGCTGCACTTAATGTGAATAAAATTGTAGGAGTGTCAATTTGGTGAAGCGGGTATGTTAATTCTGCTTTACATTTAGCCCAATATGATATCAAGTGCCTCTCAGAGATGTTCCAAACCGCATTAACCTAGCCGCTAGATCATTGTGTGGCATATTTTCCATTTGTTCACTTAGCTCTTTGATGGTAATTGACATGTCCTAAAAATTTATTTTTACAAATAAAATTGATGAATTTTGTGCATGATGTCTCATTATCATGTTCATCATGAAATATCTAAACCTTGGATGTTTACCAAAGCAATGATCCCTATACCGTAACAAATGCTTCACAAATTCATGTAGATGAACTCACGCCATTCTTGGCTTTAACAAATCACATCTTACATCAGGAAAAAATGTTGGAAATCCCATATCCAACAATCTTAATGTCACAAATTCATTGATAGGTGATGCACCTATAGTTGGCCATTCAATTAGTGTAGATGGAATTGTATCAGGATTATTAACTCATGCATGGATTAATTCCATTTCTCTTCGAGAATTAGGTGGTCTTTAATTCATAGATATTGTATGCTAAATTATATTACCTTCATCTGTCTCCATGACTGGACCCACAAATATGACGTCATTTTCATAAGAAACAAACTCTATGTGCACTGTCTTCAATCTCTTAAAAACATTCTCATTAGAATTTATTGGCAAATCATTGAGAGAAGTTTCATCAATTCTAATATTTGCGTAAAAATTTTCATGCTCTACTTTTTATTTCAATTCTTTGTACACATGATCCCTATTTATAGTAAAGTTATAATGTGTGCCACGTTGATCCCTTCTACAAGCAATAATGATTGGAAAATGCTCAATTGTATGTGGAAATATTTTTTATACTTGTTCTACATGTTTTGGAAAACTTATAGTGTGTCCTTGGATGCTATGAGAATTGGGTACTACCGATGTTGTTGGCATTCATGTTTTATCATTGATGTCAACATATGTTTCTGTGGAGAGAACATAATGGTTATTACTATTGTATGATGACTGACAAAAGTGTACATATACTGTACAAATGAATCAGAATGAACGAAGATGATGATATGAAGAAGGATGTGTGATGATCTTATTTCTAAGGTCACAGGGATTAATATTGCATATTGGAGTTTTTACAGATGTTTTAGTGAAGACTAGTTTCTGGACTGTGACAGTGATGCTTTACAGAGCGAGTCTTTGTGTTTTTGGGATATCTTACATGTGATGATGATTCAGGTTATGCGAGCTTAAGAGATGACAGAAGGCATATTGAGGAATGTTTTTTATTGATTGTAATTCATGTGATTGTTGGTGACATCAGGTATGGCGTGTATTATGGAGGAGACCTATTTGGGGCCGACTTTAGAGATGTAGCGTGCATTGTGGATTGCAAGCATGGATTGCAAATCTTGGATTATATCTGATGTAGTGTAATTGATCTTCACTTGTTTTAGGTACCATGTGTATCTTAGCAAGGGGTTAAATAATTATTTGTATATTGGGAAAGCTTAATTGGCTGACCTAATCAATTATTGTAATAGGGTATATATGAGAGATCTTTTATTTTGAAAAGATGGTGGTATGATGAGAAGGTAATTGAAAAGATAGAGATGTGTGAAACTTGCAAAGCTTAGTTGGCTTTTGGATGTAGAGTAGAGTTTGTGATTATAGTACTTCATTGGAATTGACCAAGCAAAGACAGTTGCTATCAGACAGTTCACTGGATTGTATATCTCTTATATACACGTGTTCATATTGTAAATCCTTGATGGTAGTTTTAACCTTCTTTGGGAAGTGTTCCTAGGTAGTGAGCCCACTGTTACTCTTGATTCCTAACAAGGTATGTCCTTTAATGGGGACTGTGTACTGTAATTATGTAATAAGCTCCTAACATTGCTAAATCTTTTAACATGGATACTATATACTCTTAGTATATCATTTGTGGGTGCTAATTCCCACCGGGGTTTTACCTTTAACAGGGTTTCCTTCACAACAAAGGATTGTGTTATCATTTGAGTTGAATTTTTGGTTTATAAAGTTTAATGTTTAATAATCTATCTCACAACTAATTCACCCCCCTCTTAGTTGTGCTTATGGGTTGTTATTCCTAACAATTGGTATTAGAGTTGTTGGTCCTTAGAGAGAAAAATTAACATCTTGGGGTGATCCTGAAGATGACTTACTACAAGAAGGATAGTCCAAAATTTGATCCTGAAAAATTTGACAGTTTGAAGAATAAGATGAGAACACATTTGCTATGTTTGGAAATCGACTACTGGATGATCACAAAAAGAAAGAAAAAGATAAAGACTGAGGATGAACTGATAAAGCTACTAAATATGAAAAGAATGTATTTTCATGTAACATGGTCACAAGGGAATCATTGATCAATGCACTTTATGAAGATGAATTTATAGAAGTAAAAGACTTAGATTCTACACATGAAATTTGGACAAGATTGGAAGCACTTTACGAAGGAGATAAGTTTACAAAATAGGAGAAGCTACAAAATTGGAAGACAAAGATGGAATCATTGAAAATGAAAGATGATGAGAACATTAGAGCATACACATAGAGAATTACTGAAGTGGTTACTGACATCAAGAACTCTGGAGGTACTTACAGTGAGGAAGAAGTAATTGTGAAGATTCTTAGATCTCTGACACCTGCATATAGAACTAAAGTATAAGCTATAGATGAGATTATACCTTTGACAACGAACTTCAGTAGAGAGATGTTGATTGGAAAGATAACTAATTTTGAGGTAGTAGAACTGGGAGATTCTCTACCTAAATTCGAGTCAACATTCAAGGCGACTATGCATAGAAACAAAAAGACCTTATTTAGAATTGTGAGCACTAGCAATGGTGACTTGAGAGAAGAACTTGGAGACAATGTTGATGAATGGGAATATATACAGGAAGAAGAAATAAAGATAGATGAAGTGGTAGCCCTTATCACTAGAAGAGAAAATAGAGGTAAGGGTAAATTTGAAGGAAAGTTACCTTTGAAATATTTTTCATGCAACAAGATAGGTCATTTTGCATCTTGATGTCCTACAAGGGTTCCAAAACATAAACCTAAGTTTTACAAATCAAAGTATCCAAAAGACAAGGACTTTTAATATGCTAGTGAAGGTGTTTCTGATGATGAAGTTGTTGACTATGATGAGATTTGATTTATTTCTATTAAGGATGATGAACCTATACATGTAGAAAAATCCTTAGTATCTCGTGTTGAAAAGAAATTTGAATGGGTTATAAATAGTGGTTATTCACATCATATGACTGGAGATAAAAATAAGTTTGTTAGTCTGAAAGGATATGGTGGTGGTGTTGTTAGATTTGGTGATAATGCTCCTAAGCTTATCATTAGAGTTGGATCTATTTCTCTGGATGGAAAAACTAATACTGACAATGTACTACTTGCTGATAGACTTAAGCACAATTTATTGAGTATTAGACAGCTAGTGGACAAAGGTTATCAATTGAAATTCATTGATGGGAAATGTTATATCAGAAGTAAATCAGGAGACTTGATCACATCTGGTACTAAATCTATAGGTAATGTATTTGAATTGAATACATCTGAGGCTTCTTGTTTTATTGTGAAGGTTGATGGCAGTTGGTTATCGCATAGAAGATTTTGTCATGTTAACTTTGATAATATTGTGAAGGCAAGTATGAATAATGTAGTAAGAGGTCTACCTAAGATTGGGAAACCATCTAGCACTATGTGTAGAGAGTGTGTTATGGGAAAGAAGACTAGAAGGAATTTTAAAAGAAAATCTTATTCAACAAAAGGGAAGTTGGATCTGGTACATATAGATCTATGTGGTCCTACAAGAACAAGATCTTATTATGGTGAAAGGTACTTTATATTTTTTGTTGTTGACTTTTCTAGAATGATGTGGGTTACATATTTAAGAGAGAAATCTGACGCATTTGACAAACTCAAGATATTCAAAGAAAAAGTTTTTGATTAAGGTAACAACATGTTTTGAAGGGACCCTAAAACCCTTTACAAAGCACCAGAAAGATAGACAATAAATGACCAAAACAACTACGAACTGTCAAACATGATAGAAAACCAAAAAAAGGCTAAACCCCATATTAAACACTAAAGATCATTACAATACAAAATAATAATGAACAACTAAATATTTCTAGCAAAATAGAAACAAAAAACTTCTAGCTGCCAAAACATTCCAGCACAGAAACTAATCAGCATCCATCTGATCTTCCATAATCTAGACTTCTTCCATCTGCAGTTCCATGCTCTGGATCGAGTCCCACAACTTAGTGATATCTTTAATTTGAACATCAGCTTTCTTTTTGGTGTTGGATCTGGTCCTTGTACTTGGGCCCAAGATATGAATATACTGAGAGCCATCATCCTCCTGCTTAGCCTTATCATTGTAGTTACCTTACAGAAGGGTATGTAAGGCTTTTAGGTTGTCCACCAAATTTTTCATACTCATTTTGCTAATAGTAGTAAGTTTTTTGAGAAGAACATTGTTGTTATTAACCTTGTCAGTTATCTTTTTGAGCTTGTTATCAACCATGGTGCTAATATTTTTGTCTATATTATTTACCTTATCAAAAACATCATTCCCTTGCTGGTACATGACCGCATCATTGCACATTTTGTCGACAATTTCCTCCAGCAGAGAGTTTCTTTCTTCCAGATTCTTGTAATTAGCTTGAATCTTCTTCATGTCGTCTTGAATCCATTTATCAATATTATAGCTATTCTCAACTTTATTTCTAGCCATTTGAAGGAAAGAATGAGTAGCCACTCTTTTGACTTTTCCTCTCTCTCACAGAGTTCGTCATCCAGACTCCTCAGGTTCTGGTCATTCTTCTCCTCAAAATATCCTTTTGGGATATCTTGGGTGTCCTCATCATTCTCATTAACAGTGTTATCCTTATCAAATTTGTCGGCTTCCTCTTCAGGAAGAATATTCTCCTCATTGTTCTCAGTATTGCCCTTATTAATCTCATTTTCCTCAATGTTCCCCGAATCCTTGTTAGACTCTTGAATTTCTTGGTTTTGCTTCTCCTCTCCATCATTATTGAATTTATGGTCATCAATGTGGGTATCAATGATATTATCAATTTCTTCAGTATTTTCGTCCAGAATTTTTCTATCTGTCTTCTGGGTATCCTCAATATCCTTTTACCACTCAAAGGCTCGTTGTTAATGATAGTATTAGTCTCCAGATCATCAGTATTGCTTGGATTCCTAGTGAAACCCTCATCCTTAGATGTCTCGACATCCTGATCATCATCAGTTCTCATCCCTTCAATGTCATCATAAATTGACAAAGAGATATCATCAGCAATGGGCCTTTACAACTTTTTTTGGATTTTGCTTTGCTAGGATTCTTACTAGTAGATAGCTCCATGCTCTTCCTTTTAACATTCTCAATACTATTAGGAATGGGGTCAGGAATGTGGTTTTTAACATATTCTGTAATCAATAGAATTAGACCCTCATGTAAAACAGGGGAAGATTTAACTCTATGGTCAATAATACTCTGATTGAGTGAGCTTAATAGATAATAGGGAAAACAAACCCTAATCTCATGAAGAAAATGGTTAACCAGAATAAAATGGTAATTGTAGACCTTTGAATACCTGCCTTCAAGCATGAAGTACTCCATGATAGTACTGATAACATACACCTAGATATGCTTTATGTTTAACAACATAACATAGTCCAGATCACCCTTCACGAGCATGGCCCGCGCCTCATCAGTCTTGGGGAAATTTTTATAGGCTTTATTGCCCTCTTTTTTGTCTTTTGAAAAATAAATTCCCTCCAATGGGAGACCCATAATGTGAGCAAGGAGGTCTAGAGTGAGGGTTAAGGATTTGCCCAGAATGTTCACTTTCCCATTCTCCCAACCATTCATAAAATCTTTCATCACCTCCTTATTGTTTCCATGGAGACGTTTTAAGTATCTGTTCACTTTACCCTTCTTGAGCTTGCTCCACACCTCTTTTTCATTCCTCCATTTGCACACTGCAGGTTCTCTCTTCAGGTCTCCCCCCATTTCTTTGTTCTCCTCCATATTGGTGTAAGCTCTCACACTATTCTGGTTTTTTCTAGTATTCATCCCAAGATGCATATAGAACTTCAAATGCACAGAGTGATAAATGATACCCCAAAAAGCTTGCAACTGAAGGAAGTCATCATAAATTTGACACTTCACATGGCACGACGTTGTCGCCGTACCCCAGATCAAAACAACATTAATCCAAATGATTAATTCGATTAATTTCACCTGCCTTATGATTAACCTAGTCATAATTGAGCAATAAATTAACCTCATCATTAATTTTAGCATTTCCATGCCACTTGCAAGTGACATCATTTTTAACTCCAAGGTTAGCAAGACTATCCGCCACTTGGTTAGTTTCCTGATAATTATGAGTGACATAAAAGGAGGTAAAGTTTGAAGCCACTTCTTTAATTTTGACAATTAAATGATCAATTATCCAAGATGCCTAACTTCTACCTTTGATGTTATTAATAATATTTAAAGAGTCTCCCTCTAGCCATACTTTCTTACAGCCTAGTTCCTCTGCCAACAAAATTACATTGAGATCCACCATAGCCTTAGCCCTATGGTTAGATTGAGTTCCCAGAGGAGAAGCAATCACACCAAAACAATTACCATTATGATCTCTTATTATGCCTCCTCCTCCAGCAATGCCCGAATTGCCCTTCATAGCCCCATTGAAATTCACTTTAACCCAGTCTTCAGGGGGTGAAGTCCAAGTAGACATGGACCTCTGATTGATAGATTTTGGTACTCTGTCATTTCTGTCACTTTCCCTCTTACTGTAATTAGACTCTAATTTTGATGAAAGAAAGTTTTCTTCTAGCGCCCTACAAATTTTGTTTCCTACCACTTCAGGGCTAAACTGATTTTATCTGAAGATTCTATTGTTGTGTTCTTTCCATATTCTCTAGAAAAAGTGAGGAGGAATGAAGTACCAGAGATCTTTGTCAATAAAGTTCTGAGGTGGATAACTCCATTGAGAAACAAAATCTTGCCAAACAGAGCAGAAGCACCAACAAATATTCCATTTTCTAAAGATGATATCCTAGACTTTATGAGTGACGGGACAATGGAGCATGATATGATCAAAAGATTCATAATTTTCAAAACAAAGACTACATCTATTAACAATATTGAAACCCCTTCTAGTAAGATTATCAAGAGTCAATAGTTTATTTTGAATGAGAAGCCAATAGAAAAAGTTGATTTTAGGTATGAGATTTTTACACCACACAAAGGAGCAAGGAGGCCTTTGTAGGATTTGATAACCATCAAATCTTCCTAAGAAACCTACATGCAAACACTGCTACAAGAATGAAGACAGAAGAGAAAGCTAGGGCGGCCGATAGGCCAGAGACTGCAAAAACATGTTGACAGAATTAATCTTCTATATTCAACAATGAATTACAAAAATACAATCTCCTTACTGAAATACAAAGAGGTGATTCCTTATAAAGGAATCACGAAACCCTAAAAGGGAAACTACTAGGAAATAGAAACTTCCTAAGTCTAACTTAAGAAAAGAGTAGATAAACTAATAATTAACTGATTTAATTATTAGCAATACTCGACTACTCTAACACCCCCCCTTAAGTGTAACTTAGGGAGAAGCAAAAAAGCTAAACTACTGTAGAAACCAGGAAAGATGGGTCCCGGCAACTAGGCCTGATCAGGTACCCAAACAAGAAAGCAAACTAGATGAAGGAAACAAAGCCTTCAATCTAGGGAAAAGATGTCCCAGAGAAAGGAACAAGAAAAGAGCAAGAAGCATCTC
>MU225256.1:1937924-1961477 GCA_018584345.1 Thuja plicata | reverse complement strand
CAGGAACACCAACAGTGCAACAGAAGCACACACACAGGATAAAGGGCGGTGTCACAGACACACTACATGGGCTAATGTCGTGGAAGGTACGCTCACTTGACAAAAGTGGATGCGCCTAAAGCAGCAAATGCATCATAACCCCCCATGGCACTTTATAACATAGTGCGAGTACATCAACCGAACCAGGTGTACAAGATCCCAGAAAAGCAGAAGAAGACACTTTATCTCAGTGCGTTTACAGAACAAAAATTCATCAGAAAGAGCATGCAAGCTCAGATGTCAGAAAGAAGAGTGAGCTATGAACTCAGAAGAAGAGATCCCAGGACCTGTAGAACCAAGCACACCACCAGAGGGAATAAATTTACAAACACGGAGGAGTGAAAACCTAGAGCAGAATCTGGAAAAATAACCTCTGCCACTGATTAGCACACTGAACCAGCTTTCCGACGATATCTCGTTTGCCGAAAAAGGAGTCCGGATGAGCCAGATATGACTCCCGGAAGGAAAAACAAAACATCAGACTTCAATAGAAAAAATCACTGTCGAAATGGTGGAACCAAAAACCCTAACCTCCATCATCGGAAATTTCTTGGAAAGAGCTTTCCGACGGTATATGGAAGTCAGAAAAAGACCCCCGTATGCTCCCTGTAGAGCGAAAACAGACAGGTAGGGTCAAAAAGGGCCTCAGAGAAAAAAAATAAGCCCCTGGGGCTGAAAAAAGTCTGGCACCTGGGCGCATGCACGCTCAGGGGGCTGGGCCGAAGCCCCCAGACTCCCATATGACCGGGCGCTTAAAATATTAACCCGCGGGTTTTAAAAAAATCCCGCCACCGGGGAGCGGTGGGCGGGCTGCGGAACACGGGCAGCGCAGAGAAAACCTTCGGCAGAGCGCGCAAGCCACGGATGGCGGCGGGGCAGGAGGCTGCGGTGGGCGGCACTGAGGGGCCGCGGAGGGCGGCGGAGCTCGGGGAGTCGGGTTGCGGGGAGCGCAGTGAAGGAAGCGGCGCGGGCCGCAAAAAACAGAGGGGCCACAGGTGGTGGCCGAGCCCCGGTGGGGCGGTGGCGGCCCCCCGGTGGCGCCTTCTTACAACAACTGCGCGCGTTAATAACAGATCAAAAAACATTAAAAAAAATAGTTTTTTAATTTTTTTTTTATTTCTGTGCCCGTACGGCCCTGGGAGGCCGAAAAAAATTCTCCAGAGGCCCCGGTGTCCAAAATGGATGTGCCTTATATGGATTCTGAGGTTTTTGGGCCTTCTGGATGCAATGGAAGTGTCTGTTTGGGCCCAAAATGTCTCCAAAAATAGAGACCCCCCAAAACCACTAAAAGAAGCCGAAAAAGCTTCTGAAACCCTCTGTGCTTCAATAAAACAGGAACAACGAGTAGCAGATCTGCTCTGATACCATGTAGGATTTGATAACCATCAAATCTTCCTAAGAAACCTGCATGCAAACACTGCTACAAGAATGAAGACAGAAGTGAAAGCTAGGGCGACCGATAGGCCAGAGACTGCAAAAACATGTTGACAGAATTAATCTTCTATATTCAACAATGAATTACAAAAATACAATCTCCTATATTCAACAATGAATTACTGAAATACAAAGAGGTGATTCCTTATAAAGGAATCACGAAACCCTAAAAGGGAAACTACTAGGAAATAGAAACTTCCTAAGTCTAACTTAAGCAAAGAGTAGATAAACTAATAATTAACTGATTTAATTATTAGCAATACTCGACTACTCTAACAACCTTTCCTCTCTTTCAGTAAAGATTTTGATGGAGAAATCCATAGTGTACTTGCCATTAGAAGTAGGATTCCAAACAATTGAGTCTTGGATGTTATCTTTGATATACCAGGTCTAAAGTTCATGCTGGAGGGAAATAAATCTAACATCAATTTCTCCCAGATTCTTCTATTTATTATCTTGCCAATGATCAATAGATTTAGTACCAATAGATGTTTTGCACCTATCAATGATTTGCTTCTATTCTTGGTTGTTGGAAAGAGGCACTGAATGGATCCATTCATCATCCCAGAAATCAATTCTACTTCCATCTCCCAGCTTCCATCTTTTTCCTTTGACAATCAGGTCTTTAGTTGACTTATTACTATTCCAAATGAAGGAGCCATTAGTACTGTTATCATCACTTATAAATTCCTCCAAAGAATTATTGAGGAAGAGATATTTGATTTTAATAATACAGTTCCATTCTTTTTGATCTCCATAAATCCTCCAAAGTTGTTTTGCCATAAGGGCTTTATTTATGTTTTTTATGGTTCGAAACCCGAGACCTCCTAGCTTTTTGGGCTTGCAAACTTTGTCCCAAGAAACAAGGCTAAATATTTTCTTTTCTTCAACCCCTGACCAAACAAATCATTTCTGGATTTTCTCTATCTCAGTAACAATTTTGTAGGGTATTTTAAACAAGCTCATAGCATAAACTAGGAGGTTCTGAAGAGTAGATTTTAATAATTGGAGCTTTCCCACATTGCTAAGGAGTGCCCCTTTCCAACTAGCAAGTTTATTGTTATATCTGTCTATAAGAGTATGCCAAAAGCTTTTCGGAGGATTGGAGCAGAGAGGTAAACCCAAGTAAGATGAAGCAAGTTTCCCAATAGTACATCTAAGAATAGTTGACATTTTCTTTTGTCTTTCTTCCAGAGTATTTATGAATAAAATAGAGCTCTTAGTCCAATTGACTAGCTGACCAGTTGCCACAGTATAGATAGAAAGGCCTTTCTTCAGATTTATGGCTTCTTTAATAATCAACTCTCCCATGATAAGAGTGTCATCCATAAATTTCTCGTGGGAGAAGATGAGTCTAGCTGAAGAGGGTTGAATACCACTTATTTCACCTTTTTCCACCATTTTATGGATGTACCTCTGAAAGATCCAGTTTCATCATGAAACCCTATTTTTTAGCCTTTTCCAGTGAATGGATATTCTCATGAGCCACGATTATAGAATCGAGGATTTGTCTCCAGGAACAAATCCATTTTGTTGGGGGGAGATAATATTCGAAAGAAACTGAAGCAGTCTAGAGGTAATAACTTTAGAAATAATCTTGTATAAAGAGTTGCACAAGCTAATAGGTCTAAATTCTCCCATAGTGTTAGCTCATGGAATTTTAGGAATAAGTACCAAGAAAGTGGCATTGAGTTCCCTAAGGAGACATTTAGTGCCAAAGAATTATTTGATTGCGTCCTGCACATCTTAACCAATTATATTCCATAATTGCTGGAAGAACAACATAGGGAAGCCATCTGGGCCAGGAGATTTTTCCCCTTCAAAAGAAAAAATAACATTCCTAATTTCCTTGTTCGAGGGAATAGCTTGGAGAATTTTGTTAGAAGGATCATCGACCATCTTGGGAATGGCTGAGAGAATTTCATCCTGATCAGATCTATTCAAATTATTTTCCTTAGCCAGCAGTTCTGAAAAGTATCTTAGCATTTCTGATCTGATATCTTCCTCCTTCCTTATGGACTTACCTTTAGATTGGAGATTCATAATCCTATTAACAGCTTTATGTTTCATAGCTGTCATGTGGAAGAATATTGTGTTTTTATCCCTAGCCTTAAGCCAAAGAGCTCTAGATCTCTGTCTCCAGAAGTATTCCTCCTTGGTTATAATGTTATGATAATCTGCTAGAAGATTATTTTCCTTAGTTTTTGTTTCCTCTGAAAGACCATCCTTCTAGATTCTATCCTGAATTTCCTTAGTTTCATTATGTAGATTCCCTTTCAATTGGAAGATATCCCTAAACACATCCTTATTCCAACTTTTCAGATTACTTTTAATTGTGTTCAGTTTCTTAGCCATTCTATACATTTCTCCCCCTTCAATTGTATAGTTCCACCATTCCTCAATCTTCTCTTTTAATTTAGGGTGGGCTAGCCACATTTTTTCAAATCTGAAGGGAATGTTCTTTCTACCCTTGATCTATTTGACATTTAAAGATATAGGATAGTGGTCAGATCCTATACAGAGTTTAGCAGAAAGAGTACAAAAGTACCTAGAAAGCCAATCATGGGTTTAGAGGGCTCTATCCAGTTTAACCTGGATCAGATCCTTCCCAGTAGTACGTCTATTCAACCATGTATAGTCAATGCCTTCCAGGTCAATATCTAACAAGGCTTCCTCATTGATATAGTCCACTAGGTCAGATATGCTATCAAGCTGGGAAGTAATACCACCCTTTTTTCTTCATTTTTAAGAGGAGTATTAAAGTCTCCCATGATCATCTAGCTAGCTTCTTGATAATGATTACGGAGTTATTTCAGTCTTTGCATATACTTCTGTCTACCTCTTCTACTGTTAAGGGCATATATATTGATTAGATTCCAGCTGAAATTCTCCTTGAGGAAAGTAATCTTGACCACTAAAATGTTCTTTTCACTAAGGATTAAGTTGCACACTACATTTTTATCATTCCAAAAAATCCCAATGCCTCCTGAAGCACCATCAGAATCACCTCCTATACCCCCATAATCTTTAGACACATGCATTCTTTCTAGTTTTTCTTTAGGCATTTTAGTTTCTTGAATAAGTAAGATATCAGGTTTTCTATCTCTAACCATGTTCCTAAGAACATCCTGTTTATGGGGGCTATTAAGCCCTCTTATGTTCCAAGAAATAACTTTCATATTAAATACTTGGGGAACATATCTCAGGAATGTTGTGTTGTTTTCCATCTGCTATATTCTATTTTGCTTACTGCTCTCTTTTTTTCTTATGTGATTCCCTTCCTTTTTTATGTTTAGGAGTGACCACATCTACCTTTTATTGTCTTCTCATTTGTACTCCCCCTTGACTTTGGTTTTCTTTTTTTTTAGCTGATTCACGCATATTACTGTAGTTCTAGTCCCCTTTTTTGCTTGAGTTTTTATTGAAGTTTTTTTTTCCCTTTACCTATGACCAAGGAGCTTCCTGGGTTTCTAGGTTTATCTCTGGTATCACATATCTCTCCAATCTTTCTTCGCTCCATAGATCTGCAATAGGGGATAAGGAATCATCATCGCTCTCTTCAAAAGTGTTACCATTGTGGTCATGTTCCCCAATAATTCCTTCTTTAGGATTAGGAGTTTTAGCTCTTGTAGGGGGCATGCTTTATGGACCCTTCAAATTGGTTATATTATTAGCAACTTCTAGCTCCTTCACTTTAGGTTGTTCTTTCTCTTGTATAGGTTCTACTCTAACTTCTTGATCAATATTAGGTAGTTTTTCCAAGGTGATATGGTTTTTAGATAGCATATTTTCCTCTGATTCATTACTGATTAAACCATCTATTTTATTCTCCTGTTGACCTAGAGATGGATTCCCTAAACAATTTTCATTCAGATTGATTTTCTGCTTCCATACTTTTTTTTGTTCCCTTTTATTTTCTTCTTTTTCTTTTAGTTTATTTAGCAGACACTGTTTAGCCCAATGACCAACTTTTTTACAGGAGAAACAAGCAAAGGGAACCGATTCATATTCAACAGTTTGGATGTGCTTATCTAGTTTAGAGTTGATAGTGATGACCTCAGGTAGATCCATCTTAAGGTGTATGTTCACATAGATTCTAGCATAGACCGGTCTAGACTTGGCGGCTTTCATCGGGTCTATCGATAGGAGTTCACCAAACACAATCGCGAGACCAATAAAGACATCCTCATGCCAGTATTCCATTGGAAGGCTAGGTAATCTCACCCATATAGGGGCCATATCAAATAGCTCAGCATTTAGATCCAGATTCATGACCCATTTTTGAAGAGCCAAAGATGATTTGTCAAACATCTAGGGTCCTCCACATAGCACTTTTGATAGGTCTTCCATATTTGAAAAGAAAAATGAGAAAAACCCCTTTGACATTGCTGTAATATCCACTTGTCCCTTGAGTTTCCATTTACGATAAGTAAACTCTTTAACAAGCTCAATATTAGGTCTTACCCCTGTAAACTTACCAACCAGAGTAAGAGCCATGATAGAAATAGTATGGTCCACAAGGGGGCCAGGAATGGAAATACCAAAATAACCCTTACTGGGTTCCAAAATGTTGTTGATACTAGGAAAAAAAGATTTTCCTGAAGGTTTAATCCCAAATAACAATGACCAACTACCTTTAGGTAGATTCCTGTTTGAAGCATGATCATTTTTATCAGCCAAAGAGCTCTTACCTTTAGATGAGGTTTCTCCTAGCCCACCATCTCAGAAAGGAGGGTCCTTTTCTTCATTTAAATCTTTAGTGGATCCCTCTACTATTGATCCTCCCACTTTCTGCTGGTCTCCTGCAGCTGCAAATGCTAGGTTTCCTCCAGCTTTGTGTTTCCCACCATCACAGGTTTTCAAATTCCCTCCTGCCCGCCTGTTCTCTCCAGCTCCCGCTCCTTCCATCATGTTTTCGATGTCATTGGAAAAATCAAAGAAAAAGTTGATAATGAATCAAATTTGAAGATAAAATGTTTGAGATCAGATAGAGGTGATGAGTTTACTTCATATTTATTTAGTATCTACTATGAAGATTTAGACAAACATCTTCTCCTAGGACACCACAATAGAATGAGATAGTAGAGCGAAGAAACAAAACAATATTAGATGCCGCCAGAACTATGCTACTGGAAGGAAATGTATCACATGTTCATTGGAGAGAAGTTGTTGGTATTGTTGTGTACACTTTGAATAGGATTCATAACAAAGAAGGTACAAGTAAGAATCCTTATGAATTATGGTCTGATCATACTCCTACTGTAAAATATTTTAGAATATTTGGAAGTAAATACTATATCAAAAGAGACGATGAGATAGGGAAGTTTGATGCTAGAAGTGATGAAGGTATCTTCCTTGGTTATTCTACTAAGAGCACAACCTATAAATGTTTTAATCTGAGATTGAGGAAGTTGATTGAAAGCGCTAATGTGAGGATAGATGAAAAGTTTCGTATTCAGGAAAGAATGTATGTCTGTGGTCAAATTGCAAAGATAAAAGAGGTCATTGCTGATTCTGTAGAACCTTTGGAGATTGAAGATGAATCAATTGAGCTTACTGAAACTCCTAAGACTCTGAGGTATGTTAAGAAGAACCATCCTGAAAATCAAATCATTGGTAATGCAAGTAAAGGAATGGTGATAAGATGAAAAGTAAGAGATGAATTTTTTTTTATTTCTCAATTTGATCTGAAAACTACTGATGAAGCATGTAGAGATGAATCTTGGACTAAAGCTATGCAAGAAGAACTAGAACAGATAAAGAAAAACAACACTTGGGAATCGGTTCCAAGACCTAAAAACAAAAATGTGATAGGACTAAATGGGTTTTCAAAAACAAAATGGATAAGGAAGGAACATTGGTAAG
The DNA here is from genome assembly GCA_018584345.1 of Thuja plicata. NCBI lineage: Eukaryota > Viridiplantae > Streptophyta > Pinopsida > Cupressales > Cupressaceae > Thuja > Thuja plicata. The sequence goes on along the minus strand of MU225256.1, from coordinate 1,954,139 downwards.
AAATAAGGCTAGACTGGTTTGTAAAGGCTACTCACAAAAAGAAGGCATGGACTTTGAAGAAACATTTTCTCTTGTTGCTAGGTTGGAAGTTGTGAGATTATTTCTTACTTACGTTGCACATAAAGACTTTAAAGTATATCAGATGGATGTGAAATTTGCATTCTTGAATGGAGATTTGGAAGAAGTATACATAGAGAAACTTGATGGATTTCCTTTGACAGAAGATGAAGACATGGTTTGTAAGTTGAAGAAAGCATTGTATGGACTGAAACAAGCACCAAGAGCATGGTATGCAAGACTAGACAGGTATCTACTTCATCTTGGTTTCAGAAAAGGTAATGCAGATAGTAATTTATATTTAAGAACTGGTGAAGATGGAATCCTAATCATAGAATTTTTTGTTGATGATATCATTTTTGGAGGCAATGATAAAATGAGTAAAAAGTTCTCTAAAGAAATAGAAAATTTATTTAAAATCTCAATGATTGGTGAGATGAAATGTTTTATTGGTTTGCAAATTAATCAGAATAAGAATGGTATTTTTATATCTCAGACCAAGTACCTTAAGAAAATGTTGAAGAATTTTGGAATGGAAGATTGTAAACTTGTTGGGACACCCATGGTGACTGGTTACAAACTTACTAATAATGATGAAACTCAGAGTGTTTTTTAGACAAAGTACAGATCAATGATTGGAGGTCTACAATATCTAACTCACACCAGACTAGATATTTCCAATGCACTTGGAGTTGTGGTAGGATATCAAGCAAATCCTAATGATACACACCTTGCTGCTATGAAAATAATTTTCAGATACTTGAAAGGAAGAATAGACTATGGATTATGGTATGAAAAATTAGATGACTTTATTTTACATGCTTATATAGATGTTGATTGGGCAGGTACTGTGGATGATAGAAAGAGTACAAGTGGTGGAGCATTTTTCCTTGGAAAAAGGTTGGTTTCATGGTTAAGTAAGAAGCATGACTGTATTGCTCAATCTACTGTTGAATCCTAGTATGTTGTTGTTGTTATAAATTGTACACAATTTGTTTGGATGAAACAAATGCTGAAGGACATTGGAATAATTTTTGAAGAGCTATTGGTTATCCATTGTGATAACACTAGCACAGTGAATACACTAGCACTGTGAAATGTCAAAGAATCATGTAATGTATTCGAAGACTAAACATATTTCTATTAAGTATCATTTCTTGAGAGACAAGGTAGCAAAGAAAGAGATTAGACTGGAGTATGTTAGCACAAAGGAACATATAGAAGATATATTTACAAAAACTTTTCCAAAAGATGCTTTTGAGTATCTCAGAAGTATGCCTAGGGTGAGAGCCCCTCCTTGTGGTAATGAATTGATGCATGCATGCATCAGTCCAATGGCTTTCAAAGCTATATCATTTTCTGGACTTGATGTATGGATCTACTCCTCAGGGGGAGTGATCGCAGGAACACTATAGAGCACATTTGGGTGATTTTGCACTTGGATGCTAGATATGAAGATTTGAAAAAGATACACCTTACATAAGATTAAAGAATAGTTATGGCACCCTTTTCCATTGTTTCCAAAGGGGGAGAGATTCTATGTGAAAATCCCTACTGCTTTAGGGAGAATTGTGTTGAGGATATTGAGAGAGAGTACTTTTGGGTTGATGGATTTTCTCATATGTTGTCATCAATGCCAAAGGGGAAGATTGTTCGATGCTTTTAGAATTGGGTACTACTGATGTTTTTGGCATTCATGTTTTTTCACTAATATCAACATATGTTTATGTGGAGAGAACATATTGGTTATTACTATTGTATGATGACTGGCAGAAGTGTACGGATACTGTACAGATGAATCAGAATGAGCAAAGATGATAATATGAAGAAGGATGTGTGATGATCTTATTTCTAAGGTCGCAAGGATTAATATTGCATATTGGAGTTGTTACAGATGTTTTAGTGAAGACTAGTTTCTGGACTGTGACAGTGATGCTTGATAGAGCGAGTCTTTGTGTTTTGGGGATATCTTACAGGAGATGATGATTCAGGTTATGCGAGATTAAGAGATGACAAAAAGCATATTAAGGAATTTTTTTTATTGATCGCAAGTCATGTGATTATTGGTGACGTCAGTTGTGGCATGTATTCTGGAGGAGACCTATTTGGGACTGACTTCAAAGATGTAGTGTGCATTATGGATTGCGGATCTTGGATTATATCTGATGTATTATAATTGATGTTTAATTGTTTTAGGTACCGTCTGTATCTTAGAAAGGGGTTAAATAATTATTTGTATATTGGGAAAGCTTAATTGGCCGACCTAATCAATTATTGTAATAGGGTATATATGAGAGATCTTTTCTTTTGAAAAGATGGTGGTATGATGAGAAGGTAATTGAAAAGACAGAGATGTGTGAAAGTTGCAAAGCTTTATTGGCTACTGGATGTAGAGCAGAGTTTGTGATTATAGTACTTCATTGGATCTAACCAAGCAAAGACAGTTGCTATCAAATAGTTCACTGGATTGTATATTTCTTATATACACTTGTTCGGATTGTAAATCCCTAAGGGTGGCTTTAACCTTCTTTGGGTAGTGTGCAGGGGTAGTGAGCCCACTATCACTCTTGACTCCTCACAGGGTATGTCCTTTAACAAGGACTGTGTATTGTAATGTTGTAATAAGCTCTTAACAGGGCTAAATCTTTTAACATGGATACTACACTCTCAGTACATCATTTGTGGGTGCTAATTCCCACTGGGGTTTAACCTTTAACAGGGTTTCCTCGACAACAAAGGATTGTGTTATTGTGTTGGCATTTACTGTATTATCATTTGAATTGACGTTTTGGTTTATAAAGTTTAATTTTTAATAATTTGTCTCACAACTGATTCATCCCCCCTCTTAGTTGTGCTTTGGACTATTATTCCTGACACTTTGTACTTATATTGACCACCATTTGCATGTGTAACTTTTAGTATAAGACTAACACATGCAATCAACATCTCTTCAACTCGAGTCAAATTTGCAAGCTCTTTTGGTTGAGGGTCAAGATCCATATTGTTTGCAAATGAAAATCTATGATTGTCTCTCTCTTGTCGACACTTGTTGCATATAGGACCTTCAAAGTTGTGATATACTTTCATTCCAAGATAAGATTCTTAAAAAACATAACACATATTTGGACTCTTCAAACTATCTAACTGAAGTCTATATTGCATTTGGAACCTCCTAAATTTAGACCGAAGCAGACCATTTGGGTTTGACATATTTTCTATAGTACCTTCCACATCTACATTCATTTGTAATTAGCTCTCATGTTGTGGTATTTCTGGCATATGTTCTATGGATGTTGAGTTTTCATTTTCATCATTTAACTGAATGTTTGTATTAGGTGGATGGTTATATCTCTCACTTGGTTGTGGATCACCTTGTTTCCCTTCATGTATTTCTTCACTTTGAAGAGGAGGGAGTTATTGAGAAGTTTATTGGCAATTGTACCTTCAAACAAAGCTCCCTAAAAAACCCTCCTCATCAGTGCATACTTCAACCTTCATGCCAATTATGTCCTCCATTTTTTATGCCTTATGTATGATTACACAATTTTTTTTTCAAATTATCAATTAACCATAATCCTAAAAACCGTATACTACAACATATGATTACACAAAAACCAAACTATTTAATATGGCGACAATGCCCTCCATATTAAAAAATATTTTAAACATTAGTATGCCTAAAAAAGTATTAAAACAACTTTATTATTCCAAATAATACAAAAAAAATATTAATGTTTGGGAGGACTCGCAGTCGACTACCCCAGATTTGGTATCTTTGCGACATGTGTGTAAGTGTCCATGTAATTGCCATGGCTTGTTTAAGCCAAGAGGTTGATTTTGATTAAAATCTCATAGGTTTTTAGGAGTTTTTTGAGGATAGCCTTGATCTAGTTTGGATAAGGATAAAATTTCTTCAAGGCAACGTCTACGTGTATGTATTTGATCTCTATAGCAGGGTTTGGTGCTGGGGGTGGTCATTTTTGTGGGACATTTTTCCTTTGATTCTCGCTTGTATTTCATGAGACAAATGATTTTTGGCTGGTTTAGATATCAAATCGAATATATTTTGATTGTATGTTGGCAAGGATGGGAGGTTTTCTTGTTTCTTCTTTCCTAATTAGTAGTTTTATTAATAAAATATAATGGACTTGTCCATTTTTGCCCAAAAAAAAAAATTGGCGGCATTGCCATCCATATTAAATAATTATTTAAATAATTTGATAAAATAATTTAAATTTAATTTTTTTTTAAAAATTGATTGGGGCCATTGCCCTCCATATTTAAACAATTTAAAAGATTAGTATACCTATATTAAATCAAACTATTAAAATACAAACTAAATCTAATATTTTAACAGTAAATGTAATCTATAAATCAAACTTTAGCAAAATTAATATAAAAAACATTTAGGATTAATATATTGAATTGTTGAATATGACGACATTGTCATCCAGATAAAAAAATTATTTAAAAAAAGATTAAAAAAATTAAATCTAAATCAATATGGCGGCATTGCCCTCCATATTTAAATAATTTAAAAGATTAGTATACCTATATTAAATAATTCTATTTAAATCTATAAATTAAACTTTAGCAAAATTAATATAAAAAAGATTATAAATTAATATATTCATGTGTTGAATAATATGGCGGCATTGCCATCCATATAAAAAAATTATTTAAAAAATGATAAAATAAATTAATCTAAATCAACATGGTGGCATTGCCTTCACGTTTGCATCCTGAGTTTACCAGTGGATAAAATAGTGGTCTTAATCCCACAATGAAATTTGAACTCTAGGCTATTGATTTTTTAACCAATATTGTGTCATTTAACGTCAAACGAGTGCGACATACATGTCATTATTTTTTGCCGATGATGCAGTGTTGACTAGTATCGAAATAGCCTCGAGTGATGAGCACAATAACATTTAACTTCATATTTCAATCTCGATGTAATCAATTTTGAAAGATAATGGGAACAAGTAGTTTGGTCAAAATGTAAATGTTTGATCAAAGCTATTTTAGTTTTTTGGATGGTTGTAGAAGGTTATTATCATCTCTGTTGATTAGTATATTTATAGGATACATTGTAATGTTCTTTTGCAATGGGTTTTATAGGATACAATGTAATGATCTTTTGTAATGGGCGAGGATTCTGGATTTTCTTCCTGGTTCTTTCCTGAATGAGCCCTCAAACCAATTTTATAAATAATATATATATGTTCAATCTATATATCATTATATACATAACAACGTATTTACTTGTACTCTAAATAATGTAATGTATTTTTTACCATTCTAATATTTTATCACTCAAATACATTCCAAGAAAAAAAATGGAAGAATAGTTAAAGACAAACATATATTAATTGTTTTTTATTATGGAAAACAGGTTTTGATGGGTGCTTGAAACCCTACAGTAGATATAAAAGAGACCTAAAGCATATAAGCATTACAAACCAAACATCAAAAAACTATCAAAACAAGCAAAACGGTCACATCGACAAAAAGCCAGGATCACATATCCAAAAAGTCAGGAACAAAAGCCAGGTCCATCCTTTAGGCTATATCTCTAAGAATCTCCGCTGCCCTGATCTCTAGCTCTGTCATTCTTCCAGCAGCTTCTCTGATTTCATCCAACTCATTGTCAGCTCCCTTGTCTATCTTATTCTTTGCATTTTCCTCTGCATGGAGTTGGTTCCTCTCTCCTTGCTCCTGCCTTTCCTCCATATTACCTTTTTGCTCTTGGAACTTATCAATTATGACCTTAATATTGTCATTAGAATCTTTTAGAATATTATAACTCTGCTCTGCAATTTTAACCATTGTAGCTTCAATGTTTTCAATTCTGTTTTTCAGTTCAATCACTCTGTTGTCCAGCTCTCTGTCCTCCGCCATGTTTTTATTGTTGTTGATAATGTTTTCCTTCTCCATTGTGTCCATCCTTTTTTTCATGTCAGCAATTTCATAATAGGTCCATTTGGTTGTTCTGTAGTTGTCTATTGCGTTGCTCTTTACATTATTCAGCACATCCATTTGCGGAATTTCCCTTGCACTGTCACTGAATATCACCATAGCAGGGTCAACGAGTTCCTCCATCTGTATTCTTCCCTCTTTATTTTCCTTTACCAGGGTCTTTACCAATTCTCTCTTAATACCCATTTTGGCCGAGATCGAGTCGAAGTTTCTCCAAACCACTTTCTTATTTTTACCTGTAATACTACAGGTGTACTGTTCTTCACCATACTTAGCAAAACTCTGGCTGATATTCTCCTCTTCATTGTCCATTCCCTGACACTCCTCTTTTTCATCTTTCTCTTCTTGTGCCTCATCCTGTTTGGCCAGCTTTTCCTCCTTTGTTTCCACTTTGACTCTTTTGGATCTCGTGGTCCTCTTCCCCGAGTTATCCTCTTCATTCTGAGTCGGAATCTTGATAGTGATCTTTCTTTTTATTTTCTTTTTCCCTTTCTTCTTCAAAGTTGATTCTTCTCCTGCACTCTCCTGCCCTGTTTCCATGCCTTCCTCTTCCTCATTGTATTCCTTGTCCGAAGAGACTTCAATGTGTTGTTTTAAAATTTCTTTTTTAGCTCTGTGTTTTAATGTCTTCTTTTGACTAGAATGTTCCTCCTCTGTATCAGAGTGCATGTCTCTGCTATCCTCTGTATCAGAGGGGACGTATTCCTCCTCTGAATCCCCCTTAGAAACCCCTTCCTCCTTGTCTTGAATTTCCTTACCCTGAGTACGGGATTTGAAATACTCATAAATCAAAAGAAGTAAGTCCTCATGGAAGGCCGGATTATTTAACTGTTTCTCCTTATGATCATTTATGTATTCATTAATAGATAAATAAAGGTAGAAATGGAGGGAAACCTTAGCCCCATATCTGAAATGGTTGAGGAGTACAAGATGGTGTGTGCTGATGCGGTCAAATCTGGTGTCCAGAGTGAGATATTTGATTATCGCCCGCAACACAAAATGCCACAGAGGTTTGATGGAGCTTGGGTGATAAAAAGTGCCTTTCTTGACCAGAGCACATTTTTTGGATTCATTTTTAACAAACTCTGTCAGAGCTTTGCTAGAGATTTTCCTATCCCTATAGAATTTCTTTCCTATAATAGGAATGCCTGTTATCGCTGAAACAATTTCCTCAGTCACCATGAAAGTAACCCCATCAATTTTCACCTTGCCCTCCTTCCAGCTATTAACCATCATCTTTGTAACGGATGGCTTCCACCCATGAAGGCGTTTGATATAAGTGGTTACTTCCCCTTTTCTCAGAATTTCCCACACCTTTGATCTCCGACGCCATTTCTCAGTTTCTCTCTCCGGCTCTCTCCTGTGTCTCTCTCCTACCATGTCTGCAAATTTTTTGTTTCCTCTATTTCTTGTGAAATCTGTTTGTAGTATGATGTTTGTTTGGGGTTTCGAGAGCCTTCCTTTAGCCTCATAAATGCAATAATTGCTTAAATGCCACCAAGTGTGTCGATGGGGCATTAACCTGACTTTCCCATCACAGCTTTTGTACTTGCACATCCCGCAGTGATTCTTTTTGCCTCTGTCTTTACTCTCCATTATTAGCCTTTTTGCTTCTGTCATAATTAGTCATTAATATTTCTGAGTCTGCCTGAAACCCGATCACTTTCCATAATGTTGGCAATCTCCAGTGGTAAATGTTTCCCATCCTTCCAATGTTTAACTTCTTCATACGTGACACCCAAGTTTGCCAGCCTGTCTGCCACCTGGTTTGCTTCACGGTATTCATGTGCAACATAGATCTTATCAAAGGACTTCAGAATTTGAATACAATCCTTTATTATATTCTCTATAGTCCAGGAAGCTCCGATCTTTTCATTAAGACAGTCAATTATATTTTTTGAGTCCCCTTCCACCCATAATTTCTTGATACCCATTTCCTTGGCAAGCTTGAGAGTGTGATGTGCCACACTAGCATCAGCATAGTGGTTGGTCTGTGATCCCAGGGGTGCAGAAATAGTTGCAATTCCTTTGCCATGCGAGTTTCTAATGATTCCTCCCGCCCCTGCCTTCCCAGGGTTCCCCTTTGCTGCCCCGTCAAAATTAGCTTTGAACCACCCTTCCGGTGGTAAAGACCATCTGCAGCCAAGCCTTTTGTTGATGTTGTTTAGTCCTTTTAAGTGAGTAGAAGTGCTGCTGCCTTTGCAAATGGTGTAGTTTTCCTTAAGTGCATTAGCAATTTTTTGGGCTACAACCTTTACCGGGGTGATCTGTTCCCTAAAGATCTTATTGTTTTGTTCCTTCCACAGCCCCCAGCAGATGTGTGGCATAGCCCAAACCCAGAGATGATGGCCACTCCCCCCCAGTTGCCATTGTTCGAAAAGATCAAGGGTGGTATTAGGAAAACACCAGGATGTCTCGAAAAAACCCAGGAAATGATGCCATATCTTCCTGACAAAATCACAGTGGAGAAATAAGTGGTCGACGTTTTCACTTTGAGTTTTGCAAAGGATACATCTATTAGGAATGTAATGTCCCCTTTTAATAAGATTGTCCACTGTCAAGATCCGATTTTGAAGCAAAGTCCAAAAGAATATATTAACTTTAGGGATGATACCAGGGAACCAGGCCTTCGCCCAAGCAGGTATAGTAGCAGCACCCTGCATCGAAGCATATCCCGATGCCACTGTATAGTTGCCATCCTCGGTCTCCCCCCAAACCAAGACATCCTTAAAATACTATTATTCCAAAATTGATAATAATAAATAGGGAAAAATAATTTATATGACCAAAATAATCATAATAACCTCGGTGTAAGACAAATAATACAATAGGATAACAATATGATATTTTTGATATCAACAATTGTAGTATCGAGTAAATTGACACAAACAAAGACATCTTTGAGTAGAGTATATTGATGAGGTATCAAATATTTTAAGTAGAGTATACTGACAAGGTATCAAATAGTTTAAATATATGCAAGTATCCAATAGCTTTAGTTTAAAGAAAGAAGAAAACTCAGATTAAAATCAGAGGTAGGTATTGGATAAAAAACACGATGAAAGAGATATTTTTTTAAATAACCTATCAACTAAATTAATTGCAAAATAATCTAAATTAATAACCAAATCTAACCTAAATTAATAATCTAAATTCAACAAAACTTAATCTAAATTAAAACAAAACCAATCTAAATTACAAACTGTTATAAATTAAAAAGCTAATCTAACCAATCAACAAAACTAATACCAAATATAAAAATTAAAAGTAATTCTAAATCTAAGATTGTTCCATTATGGATGCATCATTCTTGGCTTAATCCAAATCTAACTTGATCTATACTTGGAGAACCCAAGAGAAATCAAAATTACCAAATTAATTGAGAAGCGCCAACTAATTTATACTCGAAAAGATATGAAAGTATAAACAAATATATTGTAAGAAGATAAACATATCGAACATTCAAAATATATTTTGCACAAGTAAACTAATCTTTGAAATGTTTCATGAAGTATCAAATCTCTCTAATCCCATATACCTGGGACATGAAAAGTGGGTATTCAACGTCTCACCCACTTGGAAATAATGGTTTTCTCCTTTTTAATGGAGGTTAAAAGAAAGGTTAGAAAATAAATCACATGCAAACCAAACGATTAATTTTCAGGGAGCAAAGCTAGCACAAATAGCCTATCGGCTAAATTAAATACTAAAATATTAAATCTTAAACTAAATACAATACTACAACTAAATCTAATACTACATTTTAATCAAAATGTGATAAGAATATTAAAATCTAAATCTTAAAAACAACATTTAAATATAAATCTAAATGCAAAATAGATGCCTCACCTTGATATGTAGTTGCTTGCTTGCTCTTGAAATGGCCTTGCTCTTCAAATCTCTTCCTTTGCTATTCGAAAGCTCTCACCTGCAAAACAACAAATGAAATGGAGAAGAGCCATTTTATAATTTGAGAGTCTGGCTCTTTGCATTCCTTTACCTCTTCAAATTCTTCTAAAAAACCAAAAAACCCAAAAAAAATCTCGTAAGTTCCCCTGCCGCATGGCAGAAACGTTAAAAATAATATTTTAATAATTATCATGGAATGGGGGTGCGGGGCCACCACCCCCATCACCCCACAACCCATGCATCTCTGTGACTCGCAGGCGTTGGGGTCTCCCCCACGCTGCGGCCACAACGTGACAACGGGCACGACAACATACGCAGTCAACTGCAACCGTAGCGTGGGGGAACCCCAACGGCCGCGGGGCCCCCATAGGGTACCGTGTGGCGTGGGGTTTCCTCCACGTTTAAAAGTTTTTATTTTTTATTTTTTTAAAACTCCAAACACCATTTGACATATGGAATTTATTTCGGCCTTTTATGACCTTTTTTTTTTGCATTTATTTCATTTTTTTGAGTGCATTTTTTATTTTATTTTTGGGTTTTTTATTTTTTTAATTACCATTTGGTATTTTTTTAAATTTTGATTTCATTTTTTTAAATTTTAAATCAATGTGTATAGACGTCTCTTCGCGTAATGAGAAACTACTTAAAAGGGTCCTTGATTAATGAGATCATCCTTCGACAAATCCATTTGGATATTCATTGGAGCAAAAAAAAATGTAAGACCTTGTATGGTATTAATTGAAAATCTGAATAAATAACGCTAAATATGGATAGTTAATAAACAATAATTTATTAAATTAATGATTAATAATAATCCAATCTAATTAAATAATTAGGACTTGTTTAATTAAATGGTTAGACATTGGGAGTGAGAATGGCGTGTGTCCTAGCTGATGAAATGAGTGACAAAGTCATAGGTAATGGATGAGTGACAACGGATCTTAAATGATAAATAGATAAATTGGATGATGTTGAATCCATTGGAATGCTATACAAGTTTCTAGATTTGATTGTGTAAAAAAAAATCATCATCGTTTTGAATCACACTATGTGATCCATCATCACAAGGGCCCGTTTGGGTATTGGAATACCATATCCTGGATATGGTCAATTCAGGAAGATGTTGCATATTCAAGAAGATGCTTATCCTCAAAATGAAATCCGGAATATGGTCTGACCCGTTTGGTTCACCCGGAGGATGAATGAGAAGATGCATAAGGAATTTTAATTCTTTATTTTTTAATTTCTTTGAATATGGTGTGTATATATACACGCATGCACACATGTGTATATATACATACATATGTGTATATACATATGTATATATACATGTGTATATGTGTATATACACACATGTTTATATGTGTATATACACACATGTATACACATATACACACATACACACATGTGTGTGTATACACACACACACATTTGTGTACATATACACACATACACACATGTGTTTATACACATACATGTGTGTGTATACACACATGTGTATATATACACATACAAGTGTGTATCCATGTATACATATATACACACATACACACATGTGTGTATACACATATACACACATTTATGTATATATATATATATACATATACACACGTGTGTATATACACACACATACATGTGTGTGTATATATACACACCATACATATACACATACAAGTGTGTATCCATGTATACACATATACACACATACACACATTTGTGTATATATACATACATGTGTATATACACACATATACACATACCATACATACGTGTGTATATACACATATATACACACATACATGTATGTATATATACACACATATGTGTATATACACACATGTGTATATATACACACGTGTACACACATGTGTATATACACACATGTATATATATACATCCTTATAGCAATATAATATACATCTTTATAGTCACGGATCCCGTGAAATATTAAATTTGCTTTTGTAAAAAATGGAATTAGAATCCGAAATTCCAATTCCACATATTTAGGTGGAAGATGGTATTCCCATTTTGGGGGCAAAATGAGAATTTCAGAATTCCAATTCCATTTTTTTCCAAGGACCCAAACATGAAATTTGGCATTATTGAGAATTAGATAATGCCAATTCCGGTCCAATTCCTGCTACCAAACGGGCCTTAAGTGATCAAGAGAGCCAAAGAAGAAAATAATGATAGAATGTATTATTAAAAATAGAATTTAATGGAGAACTAATGAATGTCACTAATGTGACTTTTGAAAAGCAATACATGCCATATGTTTAGCAACCAAATCTCCAAACAAACATACATTATAAAATTTTAATTATGAAAAATAAATTATGTTATCCACATTCTCAATTACATCACAACATAGTTTATTAGGGCATTGCGTGGCTATGTGAACTCCTAGATAAAGAGGAGTTAGATCATGGCAAGAACATGTTTGAATATTTGATATTGGCAGGTATATGAAATATGTAATGATGATCCCAAGAAGGCATGCGCAGTTTCCGCCGTTGATGGCTACTTTATCAAGCTGTTATAACTTTATTTACTACTTGTTGTAATCATGATTTATACTAGTCAATAATGGTGTCTTTATTGCTAATATTTATTAACTACCCCAACAAATATGGAGGATCATTTCGACCCAGTAAACAAAATTCAAAATTCAAACTCAAACCCAGAAAATAAATTCAAATTCAGTTCAGAAAATGAAATAAGATCCGTTAGATGAGCAAACAGCCAATCCTATTCTCCAACGGGTCTTTTCCACCTCGGAAGTTGGGGGGAGACATCTTCTAGCCGTTGGGCTTCTCAGTTATATAAAGTCACAAATCTGTGGAAAATTGTTCCATATCACATTTGTTTGTTGAGGGTCTGCTGGGAGTGATATTGCTCTTGATTGATTGCCCATCTGTAGAGTTTGGTTGATAGTGTGTTTGGAAGTGAAGATGAGGGAAATTCTGCATATTCAAGGAGGGCAGTGTGGCAACCAGATTGGTGCCAAATTCTGGGAAGTTGTGTGTGCAGAGCATGGAATTGATCCCACTGGGAGATACCAGGGAACTACTGATCTGCAGCTGGAGAGAGTGAATGTGTACTACAATGAGGCCAGCTGTGGGAGATTTGTTCCAAGAGCTGTGTTGATGGATCTGGAGCCTGGAACCATGGATAGTGTGAGGTCAGGCCCTTATGGCCAGATCTTCAGGCCTGATAACTTTGTTTTTGGTCAGTCTGGAGCAGGCAACAACTGGGCCAAGGGCCATTACACTGAGGGGGCTGAGCTCATTGATTCTGTGCTTGATGTGGTCAGAAAGGAGGCAGAGAACTGTGATTGTCTCCAAGGTTTTTCATCTTCCTTTGATTGATCTGTACTTGTAGTGCATTTGTTAGCTTGCTTTGCTCTTCTTTGTGATTCTTTGGAGGATTGCATTTTAGATTTAGGGGAATGGTGCTTTGGAATAGTTTCTTATTTGGGTTTTCAAATTCTGTGCAGGATTTCAAGTTTGCCATTCTCTGGGAGGCGGCACTGGGTCTGGAATGGGCACATTGCTGATATCCAAAATCAGGGAAGAGTACCCAGATAGGATGATGCTCACGTTCTCTGTGTTCCCTTCTCCCAAGGTGTCTGATACTGTGGTGGAGCCTTACAATGCTACGTTGTCTGTTCACCAGCTGGTAGAAAATGCAGACGAGTGTATGGTTCTTGACAACGAAGCGCTCTATGATATTTGTTTCAGGACCCTCAAGCTAACCACTCCTAGCTGTAAGCATTTCTCTTGGATAACTTTTTTCTGGCTTCTTAACCCCCTATGATTTGGGTTTATGAATCAGTTATAAGGGCATGCAAGGTTGTTTTAATTGGAGGGTTTTGCTCTCTAGGGTTCCGGTTGGACTATTTAGGATTTTGGATGCAAGGTTGTTAGGCCTGTTAAATGATTGGGTTTACTTTACGATTTGGATAGAGATATGGGTTTGTGATGCGGGATTTTATAGTTAGGAGCCCGTTTCAGATTATGTTGGTTTGGGTGTACTGTTTAGATATAGGATACAAAGCTTATGAGGCTTGTGAAATGTTGCTTTGTTTAGGATTTATTGTAGGATTTGAGATGCAGGTTTTATTAATCTTACGAGACAGGATTACGGATTTATATGCTTGTTTCAGATTTTGCTGATTTGGGTGTTCAGATATAGGATACAGGGTTACGAAGGAGGTTTTCTGGGGCCATTTGGCGGGTGTTTTTTATTTTTTAAAACTTGTGACTCTGGTTTTATAGATCTTACGAGGCAGGATTACAGATATAGAAGCCCATTTCAGGTTATGTTGACTACCGTGTACTGTAAATATAAGGCGCAGGGTTAGGAGGCCTGTCAAATGTTGCGTTGATTTTAATTTACTAAAGGATTTATGGTGAATATTTTCTGGGAGGATTTAGAGTTAACAATTTAAGTCATCCTGATATGGGTGTTTGGGATTAGGAGGCCTGTTAAATGTTGCTTTGATTTGGTTTTTCTATAGGATTGAAATGTTGATTTGTTTAGGATTTATTGTATGATTTGAGACTCAGGTTTTGTAGATCTTACGGGCGGGGTTGCAGATTTAGAAGTCCGTTTCAGGTTAGGTTGATTTGGCTGTACTGTTTATGTGGGGTGCAGGGTTATGAGGCCTGTTGAATGTTGCTTTTACTATAGGATTTAAGATGGAGGCTTCCTGGGTTTATTTGAAGCGGGGAGTTAACAATTGAAGTCATTTTTTATATGGGTGTTCTGTTTTTCTGCAGTTGGTGATCTGAATCACTTGATCTCTGCAACCATGAGTGGAGTTACATGCTGTCTAAGGTTCCCTGGGCAGTTGAACTCAGATCTGAGGAAGCTTGCTGTGAATCTGATTCCTTTCCCCCGTTTGCATTTCTTCATGGTGGGATTTGCTCCCCTGACCTCCAGGGGATCCCAGCAGTACAGAGCACTGACTGTTCCAGAGCTCACACAGCAAATGTGGGACTCGAAGAACATGATGTGTGCTGCAGATCCTAGACACGGAAGGTACCTGACAGCCTCTGCGATGTTCAGAGGGAAGATGAGCACCAAGGAAGTGGATGAGCAGATGATCAATGTTCAGAACAAGAACTCCTCTTACTTTGTGGAGTGGATCCCTAACAATGTAAAGTCCACAGTGTGTGACATACCTCCTACTGGACTGAAAATGGCTTCCACATTCATTGGGAACTCCACTTCCATTCAGGAGATGTTCAGGAGAGTGAGTGAACAGTTCACAGCCATGTTCAGGAGAAAGGCCTTCTTGCACTGGTACACAGGGGAGGGAATGGATGAGATGGAGTTTACAGAGGCTGAGAGTAACATGAATGACTTGGTCTCTGAGTACCAACAATATCAAGATGCCACTGCAGATGAAGAAGGGGAGTATGATGATGAGGAAGAAGAGCTCCAAGAGATGTAATAGTAATGCGACGCAACAACATTCTGTTGCTGCTGCAGTTGCTTTAGACTGTTTACTTATCTCCTTGTAAACAATTATATGCGATTATTAATACAGTAGTTTTAGGTTGTTCACTTTCTCTCTTTGTAACGACTTAAATGCACTTGATATAATTTTTCAAAATTTGATTTTGCTTTCTCACTTTCGAGAATAGCTTTAATACTTTCCTTTTAAAGTTTTACCTTCATATATACTTGGCAAAGCTGAAATAATGAAACCATTCGCAATGTAGGATGTAACATTGGGCATGATGCTCTTCTTGGTTGGAATCAGATAACATGAACATAAGAATGAGAGCTTTGAAGATCAATTGTGTATGATTGCATGTATGTTTGCAGTTGCAAATTAGTGCTTTGTGGAGGAGATTTTCAATTTGCCTGGAGATTAAGTGCTTAAGCGTTCTGAGATTTTCAATTTAAAAAGTCTTGTGAAATATGTTTTCATTATAGTACTTTTGCATGTTGTTGATTAATTTCTATAGTCAAATAAAAAATATTTATTTGGTAATATCAATTGAAAATCATATTTATAAGTTGGGACAATCTTTGTTGTCCACCACTCGACACATTTAAGATAGATGAGACCATCAATTGAAAAATATTTGTGAGGACCCACCATCTTTGTTGAGCATATTTAAAGGTAGATGGGCCAAACTGAAAAATATATTGGTATGGGGGAATCTTCATTAAGAAAATACTTTAAATTAATTGGGTTAACTTGATCCCATCAAGCCACTTAGTAAAAATTTTCAATACACCACTTTTGACACATTT
>MU225256.1:1918032-1929632 GCA_018584345.1 Thuja plicata | reverse complement strand
TATATAAGAAACAAAAAGATAAAGGATATATACTTATACTTACACTTACTGGCATATACATAGGGGGAGTCATTAAAATGACTAAGGCAACAGTATACACAGGTGTACATACTAATATACTCAGTATGTTGCACATATCATGTTTTTGATACTAATGTCAAAGGGGGAGATTGATGACATTATTTTTCCATTAGTATACTCAGAAGAAAAACACAGTCAGAAAGCATTACCGGCAGACAAAAGGCATCAATGGCGAAACACAAGCAGTACCGGTGAAATGTAAGCATACCCGACAACACAAAGAATTTTGAGAAAAATGCTAAGTATAAATGTGACAAGCTTCACCGGCGAACATAAGCATTATCAGCGAACATAAGCATTACCAGTGAACACACGCATTACCGGCGAACACAAACATTACCGGTAACACAGTTTCCAGAATCAACCTGACAGGAATAGACAAGCATACCCGACGACATGTTCAGAGAAAGGAACATCGATGATCAAGAAAATCGACCATTAGAACTGACAGACAAATCAAGAACCCGCAAATTATGGATCTGAGTTTTACATGTCGATTAAAGCAATGTAAATCTATTTATAGAGTTTTATTTTTGTTTTAAATCAGATTAGATGGTCATGCATGCTTTATGTAAATTCTTTAAAGCATCCTAACGGATCTAAAGCAGATCTAACTATAGATCAAGATCAAGTTGTATATCTTGAATCTAGAGTTAACGTGTAAATGCATGAATCAAGAATTGAGCCTAGATTAGTATAAATAGATGTTCGTACTCATTTATAAGTACATGAATTCTTAATAATTGATAGCCACAAAGAGCATCTAAGGAGCAGAAGGCAGAATTCATGCAAAGATCACAAAAAAAATATATCAGTTATCAAGAACACACAGAGGCTACCAACGAGCAGATAAAGGTAATACTCAATCATGGAAGGATGATTAATAGTATTTTTGGAGCTTCATAGGATCTGGTTTATCAACAATTGAAGATTGCATTTATCATCATATCAAAGACTTATGTAGTTGCACTCTAACAAGTGCATCACATCTAAAATCCTTTTGTAGAAGGTGGACTTGAGCGTCCTTTGTAAATCTCTTAAGAGAGTGCACACTTAACAGTATTGCTAAAGCTTCAAACGAAGTAGATCTTAACAGGTCTCTACTGTAATACTCCTAACAGGGTAGGTCATCAGAAGTGACCAAATTGTAAGCCTTAACTGACTCTTCTTATCTATAGATAGTGAAGTTTGTGGGTAACAATTCACACCGCAATTTTTACTTCCTTAACAGGAGTTTTTTGCGATACCATATCTTATGTTATGTGTTATCAAATTTCATGTATGTTTCCTTTATTGTTACACATCAAATGGAATGTATGATATGATTTCATATACATAAAGAAAGATGAACAAATAGATAAGTTGTTTTACAAACTGATGACTAAGGGTTAATGGGCTAATCAAGAAAAATTTTAGAGGTACTAATTTACCGCTCCCCTCTCAGTACATCATCTCAATATAATTCTAACAATAGCTAATATAAGATAAAATATAGACATATTACATGTCAATATAGATTTTCACCCTTCCATTAACATAGCTAATATAAGCTAAAATATAGATATATAACATGTCAATATAGATTTCACCCTTTTATTAACATAGGAAATGCAAGCTAGGAATATGTAGGACATTCTTGAAGACATCTGGATCCCTATGTTTACTAGTGAGGATCAGCTGATATGGGATAAAGGCCACTCTGGTGCATTCACTGCTAAGTCACGTGTTCACTATTAAGTCACGTGTTCACTGTTAAGTCAGCCTATAACTGTTTGGTTAAGTCCGAGAGTGACTTGAGGTGTTGGAAGTCTGTTTGGATTAGCAAGCTTGTCCCAAAAATAAATTTCTTCTAGTGGACGACCCTCCATGGGAAAATCCTCATAGTGGAAAAATTCAACAGTCGTGGGTTCCAACTGGTTAATTGGTGTGTGATGTGCAAACAACATGAGGAAAGTATTGATCATCTCTTTGTTCATTGCCCTTTTGCTAATGATGTCTGGACCAAAATTTTGGACAGATTCAGTTTATCTTGGGTTTTCATGCAGGACCTGCAATAGTTTGTGAGAAATTGGGATTAGCCTTCGGCCCACCCCCTACTTAGATTGCTTAGGAAAATGATCCCCACACCTTTGCTGGAAAATTTGGAAGGAGAGGAACAACCACATTTTCAGAGAAGTGAAGCTGGGTGTGGAAATCGTAGTTAGAATTGTTGAGAAGATGTTGCTGGAGAACATCTATGTCTATAATTGGAAGACCCCTATCAGCCTCCCTATGGGGATGGACTCCTAGGTGGCATGCAGTTGGAACTTGCTGGATTCTTTCCTCAAGTTTGACAACTCCAAAAAGTTGAAAAGATTGGAGAGAAAATGGCTGCCTCCACCTCCCGACTGGGTAAAATTGAACTTTGATGGTATGGCTCATGCCGGGATGGCTGCGGGTGGGGGTATCATCAGGAATGCTGAGGGAAGATTGGTGCTTGCCTACAACAACAATTTCTATGGGTGTTAGTAGGCTAATTATTGAAGGAGATTCGATGCTCGTAACTGAAACTTTGAAAGGCACTATGAAAGCAAGTTGGAAAATAAGTAGCATCATCAGGGATGCCCGCCTCCTGATAACCATATTGGAGGACTATGTGATTCCATTCACATAGTGTGTCAGCCTGAACTTTCTTTGCCAGGCAGTCAAATCTACTTGGCAAAGCTTGAAATAATGAAACTATTCACAATGTAGGATGTAAGTTGGAATTAGATAACATGAACATAAGATTGAGAACTTTGAAGATTAATGTGTATGATGCATGTATGTTTGTAGTTGCAAATTAGTGATTGGTGGAGGAGTTTTTCTCTTAAATTGTTTTGAGATTTTGAATTTAAAAAGTCTTCTTATTGTGAAATATGTTGCTTCCATTATGGTACTTTTACATGTTGTTGATTAATTTATGTACTCAAATAAAATATTTATTTGGTATATCAATTGAAAATAATATTTATAAGTTGGGACAATATTTATTGTCCAACACATTTAAAATAATTTGTTAGTTAGGATTTCCATCTTTGTAGATAGATCTACTCTCAAATTGAATGCACATTTCAAGTGTTTGTTAGCTATGATGGCTGGAAAACTTTTGAATGTTGAGTGACATATTTAAGGTAGATGGGACCATCTTTATCTAAACATCAATTGAAAAATATTTGTCACTAGGACCCACCACCTTTGTTGAGCATATTTAAAGGTAGATGGGTCAAACTGAAAAATATGTTGGTATGGGGCCATCTTCATTAAGAAAATACTTTAAATTAATTGCAGTTAACTTGCTCCCATCAAGCCACTTAGTAAAAATTTTCAAGGGATATACCCACCTTTAAAGGTAGATGGGCCAAACTCATGACATTTTTGTTGGCAAAACTTTAATAACAAACATTTTAAAGGTTGTTTGTTGGGTTGGAAATCTTTATTAACAAACCTTTAAAGATAAATATAAAATGTATGATGTGTCAATTTGTCAAAATTAATTCATGAATAAAATACAAATTTCTATATAAGATAAATATCCATATATAACATGTCAATATACATTTCACCCTTCCATTAACATAAAAATGTATGATGGGTGTGAGCTTTTCACCCTTCACTGGATCAATTACAATCCAAAAATATTCATTTAAAATAAATTTAAGGTAGGGGTTACACTTAGCACACATTTAAAGGTAGGATGGGCCAAACTGTGGCCATTTTTTGTTGGCAAAAAATTAATAACAAATATTTTAAAGGTATGAACACATTTTAAAGGTTTTTTGTTAGGTTGGCAATCTTTATTAACAAACCTTTAAAGATAAATATAAAATGTATAATGTGTCAATTTGCTAAAATTAATTCGTGAATAAAATACAAAGTGCTTTCAACCTTCCATTAACATAGCTATATAAGATAAAATATAGATATATAACATGTTATATAGATTTCACCCTCCATTAACATAAAAACGTATTATAGGTGTGAGCTTTTCACCCTTCCATGGATCAATTGCAATCCAAAAATATTCATTTAAAATAACATTAAGGTAGGGGTTGCACTTAGCACACATATATCATTTTATTAGTACATGTAAAACTTGAAGCACCATATCTTGGAATTGTTCTTAGAAACATATACTTCTTAACTCATGTCCCCATGCGCTGCTTAACTCCAATTTCTTACATGACGGGAAACAAATTAAATGACATCTTCTCTTATTTTAGTGGAGCAACAATCTTTATTAACAAACCTTTAAAGATAAATATAAAATGTATAATGTGTCAATTTGCCAAAATAAATTCATGAATAAAATACAAAGTGCTTTCAGCCTTCCATTAAAACATAGCTATATAAGATAAAATATAGATATATAACATGCCAATATAGATTTCACCCTTCCATTAACATAGGTATAAGATACAATTAATTCATGAATAATAAAAATGTATGATGGGTGTGTGCTTTTCACCCTTCCATGGATGAATTACAATAAAAAAATAGTCATTTAAAATAACATTAAGGTAGGGGTTGCACTTAGCACACATATCATTTTGTTACTACATGTAAAACATTTAAAGCACCATATCATTTGTTACTACATGTAAAACTTTTAAAGCACCATATCATTTTATTACTACGTGTAAAACTTTTAAAGCACCATATCATTTTGTTACTACATGTAAAACTTATTACCTCGTGTCCCCATGAGGCTTCTTAACTCCAATTTCTGCTTAAATTTAAGTATATTTTAAATGACGGGAAAATGATTAAATGGAATCTTCTCCTATTTTAGTGGAGGTGGCTCCACAAATTGTTTTCCCTCTTCTTATTTGACTCCTTTTTTCTCTAAAAAATTGAGGAGCATAATTGCTAGCCTAAATAAGCTTAGCCGTTGCATGAGGACCTGCAAATGAAAAATAATTAATTAATTTTTTTAATAAAAAATAAATAAGGTACATAAAAATATCAAATTATAATGTTAAAATAAGATAATGCTTTTGTTGTAATTATATTTTATTAATTTTATAAAACTACATTGTTTTGATATATTGAAATATATCAATATCCAATCTCATACTTGTGGAATTGATTTGATATTATACGGTTTTAAAATTTTATTATGACCTTAGTCTCTACACTAATAAACTTCAAAAATTTGTTAACGGATGTTGTCTAGGTTTAATGTGCATGTTGTATTGGTCATTGGAGGTAACTTGTTCTCATCATTTCACCTAAGTCAAACCCTTGGATTGATATATTTTTTTTTTGAATAAATTAGACAAGTGCTATACTTGAGGGCTTAAGCTTCGAAATAACCTAATTAAAATTAGAGTCTAGTTAAAAAGTTAAAAATGATTAAATTGAGCACATGCCACATAGTTGTTTTTTCTTGTTTAATAGAAGGACAAGTGCCACTCTCTCGAGTCTTGGAGTAATAGAATATTGGAGGAATGTTTATTTATAGATTCCTCTTTAGGTTTGGTATCTTTTGTAAAATTGGTCTCTTTTTGAATTGGGTGTCATTTTTAAGTATAGGAATGCAATAGTAATCTAGGAGGAAGCAATTTCAGATCCCACCACACATCCCTTGAGATAGAATGAGATGTCACTAGGTTTTTGATGTAGTGCATAATCATAATCATAATCATAATCATAATCATAATCATAATCATAGGCCATGTATAACACTATAATAGCACCACAAGTATATGGTGTTTTAAATTCCTAGTTTGTGGTTAGTTTCACACTCAATCAAATTTTACTTGTAAATCAAGTTTGTGTTGATATTGAAGTTGATTTTTTGCTTGAATTTATAAACACTTTCATATTATTATAGCCATGGAGTTGATGGATTTATATAATCTAGTTAAACCATGTCATTTATGTGTGACTAAATGATTCTCATTGATTAAAACAATTCAATAAACCAAATTTAACTTGTATTTAGGTGACATTTTTTTATAATGTATCAAATTATATGATGGTTTTATTAGAATTCAATTTCAATCCATATTAACTCATATTTTAGGAATAAAGGTTCACAAGAACCTGTCTCATGAGTATGAATGGTCCACTTAACACTCATTGCATAAGATGATTCTTTTAGGAGTGAAACATTGACTTCTAAAGAGCTCACCTGTCTTAGTACAACTTCAAATAAAGTGTAGTTAACAACAAAGTTAACTCTAAATCAAGCAGATTGCTACCCTATTTGAAAAACCTTTAGCAAATGTTTTTTTTTTCTATTGAATATATAGAATCAACTGAAACATGTAAGAGAGTATACAGTAAAGAAAATATGCCAGTCCTAGAACTGTAGCATATATTGTCTAAACATGCTAAGATCTAGAATATACAAAAAGTAAAAGGCCTGTTGCCATAAGTTTCTATACAACAAAATATATCCAGCCTGGCTAAATACAAAATTGTGGTGTCTTCTGAGGTTCTTAATTATTCATCTACCTTGTCCTACCTGTGATCATCTGCTTCCCATTGCTCATAATTGTTCTCTGAGATGATTATGCCTGGGTTATCTCCACCATGGACTACTGCCTCTTCAATTGTTGTCTCTAGTTAGAGTGTTTGGAGGGCTGAGATCTTCTAGGGTTGTTCTGTTGCCACTGGTTCTATTGTCAGTTACCATGTTAGGTATTACATTGGTGGTGGAGAATCTTTGTATGTCTTTAGAGAACAAAATCATGGCTCCTTCATCTATCAACCTCTAGAATCTTTCCTCAAAAATCTGGATGGATGTTGTTACCTATTTCAGGATATAAAAATGTGTGAGTTTATGATTAAACTCAGTAAGAACCCTCTTCTTAGATTGGAAAATATCCTTGTTCCTTTGTCTCCAGATGAGCCATAAGATTTTAGTGGTGAGTGTGAGCCAAAAAACATTACGTTTAGTGCCAAAATCATCAACATAACCAGCCAGAACTTCATGCTAAGACAGACTATGAACCTGCCCCCAACATACTTTATTACCAAAAAAAAAAGACCAAATCTTACTAGCCCAAAGACATTCAAAAAACACATGTTCATAAGTTCCATCACATTTTCAAACAAAGAAAAAAATGGGATTCTTAACACCATGAGAAATAAAATAACCAATAGCATGTTTTTTCAAAAGGAAAATCCATTTAAAGCAAATATTTTTAGGTTCAACCTGACCATGCCACAATAATTCAAAAACAAGATGCCATTTATTGCAGGACCAGTTTAGACCCCAGGCTTTGTTGATATGGGAAAATATATTATTGATGTTATTAAGAAGGGAGTAAATCTGTTTACAGGAGGATTTACCAAATAGGGTGCCATCCATCCACTTAATGTATTCCATGTTTTGAGAAGAACTGGTACATTTATTAGGAAACCAATTACCCACTGCTTTTTCAATGAGAGTGTAAGTCTTTCTTTGAGAGGTGGGAATATTAAACTTGCTACTCAATTCTTCCCAAGAGAGTATCCTACTATCCTCCAGTACATCACTGATAAGAGATATGCCTTTACTATGCCAATTTTTTGTAGAACAACACTGTGTAAGAGCAAGAGGCTTATCTTTGAGGTATACTCCCCACCATAAGGATCTGTCCAACACTGAATAGTGAGGGTTCTGCCCAATGGCATGTATAGAACATAGAAAAGTTCTAATATGCCTCCATGCCTTCCACAATGCGGAGAAAACTTTAGACCTTGTGACATTCACCTCAAAGTCACCCATTAGGATGTCAATAAAAGGGACATTGTTCCAATATTTTCCTCTTTTGATGGTGGCATTAACAATATTATTCCTGACTAGTACTTTCTAGGGTTCATTACCTGAGACTGCTTTGATAATCCATTTGGAAGCCAACACCATTCCTTGATTTTTGAGGTCTTTAATCCCCAAACCTCCCTGTGCCTTAGGAGTGCAACACCAATTCCAATTGACATTGTGCCTTTTCCTATTGCCAATTCCATCTAACCATAGTACATCTCTAAGGATTTTTTCCAACTTATTTTTTTGATAGTTGGAAAACAGCCAAGAAGAAGTAAAGTAAATAGCATGTGAAGCTAGTACCTTCTGTACCACTTGTGCCCTGCCTGCTAAGGATAACAAATGGGTTTTCCACTTTAAATGCTTCTTTTCAATTTTCCTAAAGATCTAGTTCCACATATCTTTGAGAGAGGGATCAATGGCAAAAGGAAGGCCCAAGTATTTGACAATGGCATTAGGACCAGAGCATTGCCAACCTTTGAGGCTAATCCAAGGAGGAGGAGTGTTAGTCCATCTAAGGATAACAGACTTATGAGGGGCTATTCTAGCTCCAGAGGTCATACAAAAAATTTGAATCCTATTCACCACTCTATCAAATTTTTTCTTAGAGAGCTCCACAAAGAGGGTAGTGTCATCAACAAATTGCTCAATGAATAGACTGTATTGATTAGGCAGGGAAATACCTTTGATGGGAGGTCCAAATTTAGAGGTTTTTAGAATATAGGTTATTACATCTATAGCAATCACATAGAGGGCCAGAGCAAGAGGGCATCCTTGTCTGATAGATCTAGCAAGGGGGATGGGTTATGAAATATCTCCATTGACTTCTGCAATAGTATTAGAGTCCTTGAACAATACTTTAACCCATCTGCAAAATAACTCCAGGAATCCCAATTTTTCTAACATGGCCAGAATAAAGGGTCATTCAATCCTTTCACAAGACTTTTCAAAATCAAGGAGATTCATAGAAACATTTTGTTTATTGTCTTTGGCCCAGTGCATAGCCTCCAAACTAGTAATGAAGTTTTCAAGAATGTACCTGCCTTTAATGAAGCCTGTTTGAGTGACAGAGATGATATCATTAAGTACTTGAGAGACCCTTTTAGATAATAGCTTGGTTATCACTTTGTATGACATATTTAGTACTGTAATAGGTCTCCCATTTTTTACTTTGGTTTTGTCACCTTCTTTAGGGAGGAGTTTAATAAGACCTCTATTGACATTATTCCCCAAAGTCCCTACATCAAATGCATATCTGTATAGTTCAAGGAGTTCAACTGATATCTATTCCTTTTTAACTTTGAAGAATTCAGTAGGTAGGCCATCAATCCCTGGTGATTTCCCATTAGCTAGGGCCCCACTGACCTCCTTAATTTCTAGGATGGAGATTCCCTTGCTTAACCTGCAATATTGCTCTTTGTTGATTTTTTTAGGGATGATGCTAATGCATTGTGCCATACAAATGAAGTTCCCTTCATTGTGTTCAGAACTGAATAGGTTTTATAGAATTCCACAAAAGTGTCCATAATAGTGTTATTATCACTGCTAATTCCATCAACTATTTGTATACCAATAATCATTTCTCTGCTCTATTTTGCTCTAATAATGTTGAAAAAATATTTTGTCCCTTTGTCTCCTTCTTTAATCCAGTTGGCCTTGGCCCTAATATTTTGACCTTGGATTTTGTATTGTTGTATGGCTCTAAGTTTCCCCTTAGTATCAATCATCTCTTTTTCCAAATTAAAATTATCTCCCTTTTCTTGTAATTCTTTTTCAATACTAATCAATCTAGAGTTGAGCTTCTTTTCTTTGAGGTTCCTGTCTTTGGCTTCTTTGGTTCCAATGGTTTTGGATGTGGCTCTCCAT
Source organism: Thuja plicata (assembly GCA_018584345.1). Classification (NCBI taxonomy): domain Eukaryota; kingdom Viridiplantae; phylum Streptophyta; class Pinopsida; order Cupressales; family Cupressaceae; genus Thuja; species Thuja plicata. Next base: position 1,919,911 of record MU225256.1, on the reverse strand, counting down.
TCCTCTACAAGCTTATCCCATTTATTAATAGTAGAGGAGTCTGTAGACCTGAATTTTGAGAGGATAGTCACCATCCTCAAAGCTCTCAAATGATCCTCCTTTTCAAGTAAGGAAGAATTCAATTTGAAGAGCTTTCTCTTGGGGTGGGATTTAGTCTGAATTGGTGTGCTATTAAGGGTGATACATATACTGATGGGGGACTGGTCAAACATGCTAGCATGAGAGACAACAACATGGAGTTGACCTTGATGATATATCATCCCAATGTCAAGCATCTTGATATAGACTCTATCAAGTCTATAGTAGATCCTAGATTTGCTGCTCGGGTTATTGCACCAAGTAAACCAAATGCCCTCTCCATTACCTTTGAGTCCTTCCATAGGATCATAAATATAAAAATTTCTCTTAAACCTGGCCCAAAAGAAATATTCATTTCTTTTCCACTCAAATTTGTCTCCTCCTGCTTTATCCCTAGGAGACTCGATCATGTTGAAGACCCCAACAAATGTCCAAGAAGCCTTAGGTAGGTTGGAGGTTAGCCACTCCCAGAGTTTTTCTCTATCTCTATAATCATTGGGGGAATAGATATTGCATATCCCTAAACTTGTGCCATTGTTGTTTAAGATAATCCACAGAGTTTTGTTGCATGGAGATAGTTCATGAGCTATGAGTTTATCACTCCAGAAGGGGCTGATTAGAGTTGCAAGACCCCTTTTCCCTCTACCATGATTAGAGTATAAGCATTTGGAGCTGTCCGAGACAAGCTTAAGTACATTAAAGGCTTGGTATTCATTAACCTTGATCTCTTTTAAACAAATTATATCTTTACTAGGGATATTGTTACACCATCTTCTTGTAAGATAAAATAAATGGTTTGTTTTTGTTTTGATGGATGTTGAGTGTTAAAATGTAAAGAGATTGAATATTCTATCTTACAAAAATATAAAGGGGGATGGAATTAGAGATGTGTTTATTATTCTTTGAGTTACCTAGATTGTATTAACCTTAATTGAATTGAATTGATTAAGTATTGCAATTGTGATTTAAGGAGAAGATAAGATACTCCTTTTATCCTCAAATGCACAAATGGGAGATCCAAGTTGATCAACCCCAAGGAAGGGCTAATACACAAATGAATCAACTATTTGGAAAGGAGAATAACAAGAAATATATCTTAAATTCTGTTAATTATATGTATAGAAATGATATATGATAGTAATTGAAGAAATAGGAGAAATGCACTAACCTTGAAATATTATAGATCAAAGAATGTTGTTTTCTGAGGTCTGTATTGAGTTTCTGGAAAAACTGACAGTTGATATCAAACCGAAACGTAGAGATGAACAAAACCCAGAAATCATTTTCCGTTCTAATGTCAGCTTATGAAAAAGGTTGACCTTGACCCACAAATGGAAACCTTGACCGAATAATGTTGACCTTGACCTACACAGATCTGAAAGTGACTTTGTTTGCGGATCCTGAAAGTTTGCCGAAAAGGGTATCCAGATTTGGGTTCAAATCCACTGTTCTATACCTATACTTGCAAGAAAAAAGGAGATTATTTGTTGTGGGGGAGGGGTTTTCCTTAGTCAAACCCCGATTCAGGAATTAACCTTGAAATCAATAAAGTACAGAATGCTAACAAGTAGTAGAATTGAATCTAACAATGAAGCTATGAAATTCAATAGATATGTAATTGGAGTTCGAATGTATGCAAGTATGTAAGTATGAAAGTATGAACTCAATATGAAACATAAACCTCCATGATTTTATGCTTGAAATCCACTTTGAAGAGATGATGAAAGAGTCTTGAAGAGGCACAAAGGATCTTGAAGGAAGATCACACCACCATGATGGCTAGATCTAGGGTTTGAATGAT
>MU225256.1:1899669-1917982 GCA_018584345.1 Thuja plicata | reverse complement strand
GGAGAAGACTTGAACACCTTGAGAACTTGGAAATGGATGCTTGAAACTTCTCTTGATCACCTAATTGATAATTTGTAATGCTTAGAGAAAATGAGAGAGAAATGCTCCCTTTTATATGAAATTAGGGAACAATCTTCTAAGGAGGCCTACATAGGAGGATTAAATTCCCATTAAAGCCTTTACCCATAGGAGAGGACCTATATTAAATATAATTTAGGAATCAATGCTTTGAAACCCAAAACAGTCGACCTGGAAGCTAGAAAACTAAATTTTTGGTGAACACCGACAACTGACAAGTTTCCTAATTTTAAAGGGGGACCCAGGTCAAGGTTGAGGTTGACCTTGAACCAGGGGGTTAGAACCCCTAGAAAATATTCCAGGTGGGGTAGGAGGTGCCCGGAGAGGCCCAATCAGGGTCCTGAACCAGCACAGAAGCATGAGATAATGCAGAAACAAGATGATGATATGGTAGATGTCAAAAACATCCCCTAAGGAGGGCTAAACACTCTTAACATGGAAGTGCTTCCATTTTAAGATGATACACTTCTTATAATATATTTTCTGTCTAGCATTTCCATGCCTCTCACATTCCAACTATTAATATTTATCTTCATCATTGACCAATTAAGGGTGTTGTACTTCTGCATAGTCTAGTGAAGCATTCAGGGATCTCATTTCCCTTGCTTTTGTTATTCCTATCATTATTTTTGAGGCTATGGTTTCTTTCATATGTCTTTCTTTTTTCCTTTTTAGAAATGACTTCAATGAACCCCTCCTCCATGCACTCAGAGATAGTAATGAGTTCCTTATTAACATTAGTATCATCATCATTTGTTGAAGGTATAGAGACATCAAAGGCTTCCTTTTGTCCTAGAGATTTCTTGGGTGTGTGGACCTCCTTATGTTTTAAAGCCTCTGCATTAATTCTAGCCAGTGCAATCTGCTGGGCATTTTTGGTACTAGAGCTATCATCATTAACTTTTTCTCTAGGTACAGGGATATATTGGGGAATAGAAGAATTCCTCTCTGGGGGTCCAGAAGTAGGCAAGTTAGCATGTCTCACTTCATATTCCTCATCAAACATAGGATTGCTTAGAGTAACAAAGGTGTCATCCTGTGAATCAATAGTGGCTATGGTGATATTGGGGTTAGGTTGGATACCATTATTATTACCAGTCTGAAAGTATTTTTGGATATTTTTAAGAAGAGGGCGATCCTTCTTGTTATGGCCATTTAGCTTACAATGGAAACATGCACCAATGTCCCCAAGTTTAGAGATCTCCCATTGGAAGGTTTCTCCATCAAAATCCACTGATATGCTATCCAAGAATGAGATCCCCGGTGAGGGAGCCAAGAGAATGTGGGTATTAAGGTGTGGGAGAGTGACCTTGGTATCTTCAATTTGTAGAGAAGATCTTAGAGGTTTTAGAAACTGAGGTACGAAGGACCAAAATTCTGATTGGATGCCCTTGAGTTCTACCCAAAAGGGAGAGGCTTGAGAGATAACATTCCCATGGTTACCTTTGGGAGACCAAGGTAATTCTCTGAACATGGTTTGACCTATGTGCCAAATTTTTTTGTTTAACACCTTCTCTTGCATAGAATGATTTTTAAAAAACACCACAACCAATCCTCTTTGAATCTTTCTAAAAAAACTTACACCAATACCAAGATTTTTCCCCCATACATTATTTATCCAATCATCTAGAAATTTGCGTACAAGAATAATTTTAACATCCATGCATACAAAGAAAACTGTAATGTTTTTAAGCATGATTTGTTCCTCCTTTATAGCATTCAACATGTCCTCATTTGGCAACAAAGAAAGGGTTTTACTAGTAAGATTAGGGTTCTTACCTTTTTCTCTGCCAAGATTACAGGGACTACCTGGTTTTGCATTGTCTCCACATATATTTCTGTTGGGGTTGGGCTGGACTCCTCTGTCTCCCACATCCTTTCTATTTGAATAAATATCAAAATGTGCAGAATCTGGGCACTTGGGTGTCGACCCCTCTGAAACCACGACCTTATATGATGGCTTTGATCCTCTAGAGTCATGAGTGCCCCGACCATCCTCATTGCTAGCACATAGATCATTCTGGCTATCCTTGGAATGATTTTTATTCAGCTTCTCCTTGTCCTTGGGATGATTATCCGTCTGCCTCACCATGAAATGATTACCTGTGGTATCATTTTCCATACAAGCAACAAAACCCGGGATAGGAAATGACCGAGCCCTAAATGAAACCCGATAGAAACAACATACATGGGAAGCCAAACAAGAATGAGGGCACATACAAAAAGAAAAATGAAGTGACACAAAATACCACAAAAATCATAAAAAAGAACATAGAGGGGTAGCAAGGTGTGAAGATCTCCAAAGCACACATGGGGGAGAAACCACTTGTAGAGCCCTCGACATCCATCCTTCACCTTCCTATATATCTATCTAATTGCTTTAGCAAGTGTTTTTCCTTATGAAACATTCATTATAAAGTTCCCTATCTCATTTATTGGATTTTAATGAAATACCATATAATATGAGATCCTACCACGCATCATTTGAGATAAAATGAGACGTCAATATGAGTTCAATGGAATGTGTAATTGCAGACCATGTATAACACTACCATAATTCCACAAGTATACGATAGGCCCAAAAGTTTAAAATTCCAAGTTTATGTTTAGTTTCATATTCAATCTAATTTCACTCAAGTAAATCAAGTTTGTGTTTGTATTGAATTTAATATGTTGCTTGATTTTATAATTACCCTTATTTAACTCATGGAGTGATGGATATATATAATCTAGTTAAACATATGTCATGTTTGGTATTAAATGGCTTTAGTTATTCAAGTTAATAAACAATAAACCAAATTTAACTTAGGTAGTATTTTCATAATGTTTTTTTATATTATTCAACAACCAAAACAAGGGATATAACCCATACACAACCACAACCCAAGGGCTATCAAGAGATCAACATCACATTACAAAAGTGTTAGTCGTTACAAGTCAATGCCACAGAGGGCACACTATGATTAGATTTACCTGCCTTCCTTCAAAAGGCCTCTTAAAAAAAAGGGCAAGGACTAACCACTTACAGTACAAGGGCCCAAAAAGACCATTAAAAATAAACAACCAACACCCAGACAGGTGAGGCAAAACAATAGAGGTATTTTTAAAGGCTCCCCAAGCCTTCATAATGGGTAATACAATGGTATTAGAAATCACCTTGCAGTAAAGAACATCACCCCTCTAGCAAAAGAACCACCCCTATCTACAAAAATCCTTTCCATGATAACATACAAGGAGCCCACCTCAATAGGAGTAGAGAGAGAAGAGATTACTAGACTGGAGAGCCAATCAAAAATCCATTCCACACCCAATCAACCATAGAAAGGAGAAGACCGCCCAAAGTTACCAACCTCCTCTTTCGCGAAATAAGTCCCCAAATTCATAAGAGACTCTTCCACCTCCATAGGAATCACAAAAGAGGAAGAAACAAATTAAGTGTGCCAAGTCCTTTTCATGGCTAGCTAAAAATACCTGACATCAACAGGGATCAACAAATCCCCAAAGTCAGTTACTAACTTCAACCAAAAAAAAACTAGCTAGAATGAGCCCTTGAAAACTATTAGCAGTCATCTTGACACCAAAATAACCAAAACCATTATCCATAACAGATAAAATGGACAGCCAAACAAGAAAAAAAAAATTGATGGTGAAAACAACCTCCATCACAACCCATCTACAAGGGACAAAGAAAATCCACCCCAAAAATTGAGATAGGCACCATCTTCAAGCTCATGGTAGGGAGCACATAATTTATCCCCACAAGCCACCCTTTCGAAAGACATTGAACACACACGAAACACTCTAAAGAACCTAGCCTCTAGCACATCAATATCCACACATGAGGAGGCTCTACCCAGAAACACAACACCCGAGGGCTAGAGGGAGGTAGGAAACCCCATCTTAAGCCCTTACCACATAATGGATTGAATGACTTGAAAATGATATGACTCTCCACAAAAGAAGATTCCTCCACCATAAGAGTATACAAAACCACGCCCAATAGGAAAAAGGGAAGCCAAAATCCCCACTCAATGTCCATAGACACCATGCCTAGATCAAGCACAATGACACTAGATAGAACATCACTAGGATCTCCCAACACTCCAAATCCACCCTTACTATAACCATTGCACAAAATAGTGGCACAAGAGTCACACAACCACCAAGATCTGTATCAATTGTCCAAAATAGGGGCACAACCATCTTGCAGCCACCCAACTCTTGCAAATGGAACATCAACTGGCCACAATGTCAACCATTGTAGACTAGTCAAAAAAGGTTGTAACCACCACCACCAATCAAAACAATACCATCTAGATAAGAAATGGCCCAGGTCTCCTAGAAGCCTTCAAATGAAAACATCATCAATAAAACCATTGAAGGAAAGATTAATGACCACACACACACCGTCATGAGGATAGCCATAGTCAGGTAAAAGAACCCACTTTGTAGGAAACAAAACTTATAGATATAAGTCACAACAACATCTAAGAACACAAGCAGGGAAAATAACCAATTCCCTAATAAAACGTTAGCCTCCAAAGACCTCAACATGCTTGTAGGTACTAGGACAAAGTTCCTAGGAAAAGGATATTTGCCCAAAAAAATCCACAAAATTTAACCAATGAATCTAACAACTGATAGAGGTGTAAGAACCCCTACTCCCACAATTAACACCAAGACAACACCAAAAAAAAGACTAACACAATAAAAAGGGGACAAAGTCCCATTCTTTTTCATATAGTTGTGCATGAGAAGGAAACAAACCATAAACTCAACACAACCACCCTAACATAGAGAAAAGGGAAAGAGTCCCATCCAAATTAATCACTATGACAAAGTAGTGAGTCCTGAAGAGCTAGAGCAATGACAAGGTAGCTATAGTATCCACAATAAGAGGATGAAAAATATAATGTAAGTATCCACAATCATGTAGATGCTCAGAAATGGTGGCCATAAGACAATTGCATCCCCCCCAATAAGCATCGTACATGCTCATTTCCACCACAAATAGAGGGGTTTTAAATCCCTCAATCCACTAAGGCACAAAAAATTCAATAAAGGAAGAATCCCTCATAGAAATGACATTGTTTTTAAAAAAGGGTTTTGCAACCCACCAACCCTGCGATGACCATATTGGTGTCATTGAAAAAGGTAGAAAAGACATTGGATAGAAGCCTATATCTTTCCAACACTAGGATATTGACTTCTAGACAAAGCCAATATAGAGCAACCATAACTTGAACAAACCAAGAGCCATTTGAAGCACCAAAATCCCAAGCTCAACATAACCAACCAATGCCCTCACACGGAGGCACGACATACACAAATAGGCCTCCTCATAGCCACAAGTATAATCATCATCCTCAACATCCTCCCCCTATGTAATCTCATAATTTGAAACCCCCTGCTCCTCTTCCTGCTCAGAGCTATGCCCTGTGTGGTATTTTCACAATGTTTAAAATATATTGTTATTAAGATTCAATGACATTAAATTTTTTTTTCAATCCTTATTGACCCCTTTTAAAGGATAATGATTCATAATAACTCATGTCTCATGAGCACGAATGGTCCACTTAACACTCATTGCATTTAGGTGATACTTAAGAGATGAAGCATCAAAGCTTTCAAGGAAGGCATCCCAATACTATGCCTAATAAAGTACAATCAACCATGGATTTATCCACAAAATCAAACCCACTTACATTTCTACCCTATTTGAAAAACCTTCAACAAGTGTCATGTTAGATGAAACATTCGTTGTAAAGATCCCTATCTTATTCATTGAATTTTAATAAATAAACATATAAACTAATAACTCGACAAGAGCATCACTTAAATATAAATATTTTATATGATATTTTACTAGGATTTTTTATATAAGTTAGGGTTCTATAATGAGTGGTTTGTAAGACAAAAATTGTTCAAAATTTTGTAAATTAAGTAATAAGCTAAGTTAACTTCATCTTGGAGTCAACTACATGGTCATGTTTTTTTAAAAATATTTTAGAGTAGTATTAGGATGGGTGACCTCTTGGGAAGTATTGATGCTTCACTCTTGTAAGCATAACCTGTATTTAATTTTTATTTAAATTATGTTTTCTATCCCTCTCAACCCTTAAAATAGTAGGGAATATAACCTTTCTAGAAATCTAATAGCAACCCTCCTAGCATCTATAACAACCATCATGGTTTCTATAATAGTATCCCTCCCTGCAAGCAATATGATAAGGGCCCTCCTAAGGGGCCGAGAGGGCTTCTATTATGTTATAGGGAGGGATACTATTATATTATAGGAAGTATGTGTATTGTTAGGAGGGTATATATAATTTTCCTAAAGGGATAGGATCTAGTTTATTGAGTTCATCGAGGACACAGTTCCCACCCAACTTGGAAAATATAATTGAACCCTACCTAAATAGTTATAAACCTCCTACTAATATAATATAATCCCTCTCAACTTCTTTAGTAACCTTCTGAAATATACATACCCTCTCATAAATAATATACAACCCTCCCTCCAAGCAATACAATTGAACCCTCCTGTAGGAGGGTGGGGGCTGCAAAGAGGGTTCAATTATATATCACTAATATTCTATGGTGAAGGATAATTTCTATAATGTGGCAATATTGTCAATATTGTTGGACTAGGCCCCAATGTTTCATAGGAAATTATTGATTTATATTGGTAAATAATAACCTAGAGCTGTCCCTCAGGTGGGGAAAAGGAGGCTTCAACCTCGCCTTGTTTTATGAACACATATCTATTGCATTAAATTTACATACATTCTAGTTGGAGGAGTTTAGTGACCTCTCTTGAATTTTTGGCCAACCTTTAATTTGACATGGTTGGTACATCAAATAAGCCAAGTATCAATTGACTGAGTAGTAGTTTTCCCCCAAGTAAGTAGACTACTTATGTGGCATGTATATATCATATATTTGTGTTCATGTTTGATCAATATGATGACAAGGGAGGAAGGCCAATAACTCATATCATCATTCCCCAAGAGGCAACCCCTATTCCCACCAGCCATGATGCACATGCTACCCCTTTGATTCAACTATAGGTAGGCTAGGAATATATATTGCTTGAGGTGATCGTAGGGCTTATATATCTAGCATCCCAAGGCACGACCTTAGTTATGATGTTTATGGGGATCCAACTATATATTTTTGATTGAATTCCTTATCCACTCATATTTCATGAATACTTGTTGACGAGAAACTATTACCAGAGAATGAATGGTCTAGTTAATAATCATTGCATCTAGGTCGTGTTTATAGGATTGCAGGCATTAAGACTTACTAGGAGGTCACTCATTCTAGTACTACTACACATAAAGTATAATTAATCATGGAATTTTCTTTGAGATCAAGCCAAGTTGTCTTGCTAACCTATTTAAATTTTATTTAGAAAATGTTATACCTTATGAACCATTTATTATAAAACTCTCTAGTTCATTCATTCAATTATAAAAAAAACATCATATAATTTGATCTTTTGTGGAAACACCACCTAAATATATTATATTCTATTTTGCAATAATTCAATGAATATTTTAGGTTTATTTGTAATTAATGGTTTACAAGACATGAAAATTATTAATTTTTTTTATAAATGAGGTAGCAAGATAAATGAATTTGGTCTTGTAAACCATTCATTACAGAGAAACCTAAAATATTTTAATCATCTAAGTACTTTCATGTCTTGTAAACCTAAGATAATTGAATGGTTTACAAGACATGAAAGTACTTATATGGCTAGACATGAAAGTGCTTAGAGGTCAATCATCTATGTACTTAGAGGAGGTCAATCATCTAAGTACATCCAAAATGGCCTGTAAAGCCTCTTGCTAAGCTCCACCAACTCCAGGTGGTTAATGGGCAAATTGACAGTCTCCTCCCAAAAAATAGAGACCCCCTTAAAAATAGGAGACTGATGATGAACTCATAAAATGCCCCACAAACCTCATTAAAGGGTCTCAAACCCCCTAAATGGGTTCCCAATCTATTGTATTAGCCTATGGGACCACGGTGATAGGCTAATCTAGCTAGTTGGTACTGACACTAAGGAAGGCGTCAAAATAGGGAAATTACAATAAAACCAACCATTAAATGGTTGAGATGTAATCAAACTTCTACACTCACTAGCTCTATGTCTAAACTTGTTGCATGAAAAATAATTACCACTGAAAGATGGTAAATACCTGGTTTGAGCAGGAGCCCACTTCATAAAAAAATTATTTTGGAATGGAGTGCAACCTTTTTTTATCTTCATTTCTATTCTTGGTTCATCTTTGACATTTTCCTTGTCTTTTTAATCTTTTTTGGGAGTCATAACTTTCTCCTTTATCAAAACTAAGACCACCTTTGTCCTTAGATGGTTTTTGAAAGCCTAGCATTTCATCAAGAAGATCATTGCGAATTTTGAGCTTCAATTCCTTGTCAACTTGTTCTTTTGCATCCTTTAATTCCTTCTACAAGGTGACAAATTATTCTTCAAGCTTACTATATTCATCATATTTGACATGCAACTTTATTTCTAGAATATCGATGGTCTTATTTCCTTTTTCAACTTGAATCTTTAAATGGACAATGTTATATTCTGCTTTATTATTTTTTCTTGATATTCTTTACATAGAGCATAGGAATATTCTAGATCAGCAAGAGAAAGTCTCAATTCTCCTTCAAGACCTAAAACCACATCAAAATTCCTTCCTTTTGGTTCCATGACTTCTAAATCTTTCTTTGATTCAAACATAATACTAAAAACTTAGATCTAGCTCAGCTGTTAGACTGCTACTTCAAGAACCTTGCCTCGATACCAATTGTTGAACACTTTTGGATACCAAGAGAGAGGGGAATCAATATATAATAAAAATTAACCACTTATTATCCATTCATTCCATTGAACACATGTGGTGAAGTAAATAATAGAAACAAAACATACAACACACAAGAACACCAAGATTTTTATGTGAAAGAAACAAAGTGAGAAAAACCATGCTAAGAACTATTTCACTATATGAAAACTGATTACAATAGTTTTATGCTCTAGACCAAAGAAGCTTATCTATTTAACCCTATTCTAAATGCTCAAATATATTCAAACATGGATGAATTATTATGGTCTATATGAAAGTAGATGTGAATTCATGTTTTGTATATGTTTATGCCTCCTACTTATAGGAAGATAAGGTTCAAGTGTGAAATAGGTATTGGAAGATTGTTGATCTTTAACAAGATTTTTATGATACTGTGTTTATTCCTCTTGATTAATTTCCTCTTTGAATATGGTTCTATTTAATAAAGTCCAAAAACCTACATTTAGAACACTCTATTATTTTCAAGAAAATGAATCTAAAAGGTTAGAAAAAAAAAAGAAGGTTCATAATGAAAATGGATTGGAAATATTAGATGAAGAAGTAAAATATTATGAATATTACACAAAAATTCTTAAGTTTTATCAAGCTAAATTTCCATCTTTAGCTTAAATACTTCTTATTTCAAAAGTTATAAATCAAGGTGTATTTGTTTTCAATTTTCCTTGACTTTGTTTTTTTTGGTGTTGGACTAATGTTCGTGAGAGACTTGGATGCTATGGATCTGGAATGATCATTGAGGTAATGTATAACAAATCATTAAAAAGCCTAAAAAATGTGCATTAAGCTTCGAGCAAGGTGTGATTCTTAAACCTTTTCTTTGATGTACTTTTCTTAAGTTGTGTCATTTCCAAGTTCAAAACACATAATCTAAATAGGAAGACCTCATTTTCTTGTGAAAAAAGATATTTTGGATTATGGTCTCACCTTTTCAAGGTGATCAAAATGCTAAGCATACCTAAGTTCCATTAGATAAAGGTCAAAAAATGAACGCCATGCTTATTGTATTTGTAGAATAGGGGCAATAAGGGATATCATCTCATCCTTTTTGGGGTGACCAAACTCCTAAACTTACCTTTATCTAATTTCTATTCAAATAGTGCATTCATTTTCAAACCGTAGTTTGCCCGCCTCCTAAGATTTACCTTATCGAGGACGGTGAGAGGGATAGTCCAAAGTGGGATACAATCATTTTAGCCATAATAATCCAACCCACTATAATATAAAACCTTTCATCCTTAATGTGGTGATAGATGAAAGGTTTTTGTAGAATAAATCTCCTCTAGTAATCCTCACAAATTGCACAAAACATTATTTTTATGATGGTGGGAGACTCTCGCAAAGAGAGGTCAAACACAAAAACTTCTTCGAACAAAATATTGAATAAATCCTAGTTAAATAGAAATCTTACCTCATTATCCTTGGAAACCAATTGTCCTTAGGTAGCTTGTTTGAATTGGTTTATTTGTGCAAAAACTTGTGGAAACGTTACAAGAACAAAAACCAGATGTTATAGTTTTTTTAAATTTTTTTTGCTAAGATTGAGTGCTTAAGTGTGGTTGTTAGTTATTTTTTAATACATTTTTGAATTCAAATTCTTCTTAATAGAAATAGGTTCTTTAAGAAAATATTTCATTGTTATAACTATAAATAAGTTGATCATTAAATATAATTCCAATTACATCACATCAAATCACGAGTGTTGTCAAAACATCCAAATCCTTGATTTTTGAAAAGTTCATAAACAACGATTACAGGTCATTTTCCTATAACCAATAAAATTATGACCTATAAATAAGTTTGCATCACAGAGATAGATATTTCTCTATTAGGATCCATCATTAGGACACACTTTCATTTGAGAAAAATAACATTGGAATCATATCATATCACTGGTTTATAGTAGACTCAATCAAGATTTTTGAAGAAATCTTTAACTATTGAGGAAACCTTGATTCAATTAATAAATCAAGTGTTACTTTTATGCAAACAACAAGGAAAAGGTCTTATCACTTTTAAACAATCAATAACAAGGTCACATTAAAAGATGTAACTTTTCAAGGAGAAATCTCATCTCAACACAGAACTCAATCACCAACAAATCAAACACATCAAGAAAATCCCAGCTCAAAAATAGATCAAATTCAAGAAAATCAAGTCAACATGGAGAACTCTTGGGATAATCTTCATAACACGCATGAAAATAATACTAGCACTAGTAACACCACCAATCCTACTCATGAAAAAATAACCGAGGGAAAGGTGAGAGAACTTGTACAACAAAATCCAATGTTTTTAAAAATGATGGAGAAAGTGCTAGAGAAAGATAAAGAGATATATTTCATGAGACTATCTCAACTATGGGTCAAACTAACTCATGATTACGCCATATAAAAATTGAAAGAAGATGAAGATGAGGTCAACCCCCTAGGAGTCTTATCTAAACATATCCAATCACTTCAAACACAATTGGATAATATTTAAAAGGGAAATGCACCAAAAAATACATGATCAAGGGATTTGTCCTTTTCCCTTCGACAAAAGTTAAGTAATGATACCTTTCTCACCTAATGTGGTATTTCCTAAGTATGATAAATACATGGGTGCAACTGACCCTCAAGACCACATTAGAGAATTCTGCACTTTAAGCATGGAATTCCCACACAAACCAACTTATCTCATGAGGTAGTTTCCTAAGAGCTTAGGAGGCTAAGAAATAGAGTGGTTTTAAAAACTACCACCATGAATCAAAATATTTGAAGAATTGGTCTCAAAGTTCATGACTCAATATTCCTACAATATTGAGAATGAAGTAACCACGCTAGATCTATGTAACAAAAAACAAGGAAGCATTCTTAATTAACCTACAATGTTGGAGAAAGATCTTTTCCAAATAACCAAGAGGCATACCAGAAAAGGAGAAGATAGACATATTTATTAATAACTTGAATTGTCAAATGAATTATTGGCTACAACTCCAATGTCCTCCATCCTTTTAAAAGGTGATTGAAAATATTTTTAAAATAGATGAAGCTTTGGTTAAAAAGGGTTAACTAAAGCTATAAAAAGACAACAAAGGATTTTCAAACAACAACAAACCCAATTTAAACAACAACTCCTCAACCAATCGAAACAATGACAAACCTAAGTTTTGGTTGAAAACTAACAACAAAAATCTAGTAAATGATGAAGTGGTGGAAACAAACAATGTCAAACCTAAGCCATTCTATCTCTCTAGTGTTAAGTTTATAAAATAAAAATAGAAGAGAAACAATTAACAAATAAAACATAGCACAAGGACACCAGAGATACCTAGGAAAACCCTCCTACTCGAGGGAGAAAAACTTAGCCCCACAAAATATAGATACTTTATTGAAAGCAATGATCTCAAGCTTCTAATTGTTAATACTTAACAATCAATCCTTCAACCTTATACATAGTTCGATCACTTAGCAATGCTAATACAAAATAAATCATCCTCCAAGTATCACATAGATATAAAATTCAATAAGAATGAATCTCTCACATAAAAATTCTGTTCACAAAAAATATACCGTATAATACTGTAGGAAAAATTACACACTTATTACAGTAGAAAATTATATTCTCCAGACACAAGAATCATAATCATTCATGCTCTTCAATCTCCATACAAAGACGATGCACTGTATGTTCAACACCGAATGGTCTCCTATTTTTGACTACAAAGGGACACATTACAATACAATGAACCAAAAAATATTAAAGAGTCGGGCATCTCCGCATGAGCCATAACATGAGTCACCTCATACATGATGAAGACACTATGCCATGTCACCTCAAATACACTTATGCAAATGATCATAAGGTAACACCCATAATCGTTGGAGGAAGAAAGGTCAATGAATATTTGATAGAAAACCACAATAAGTGCAAACAACTCAACTTCAAGTATAATAATACCATATAGAGAGCAATGATGGTTACAAGAAGAATACAATGTGACTGCAGAACAATATACAACAATACACACTACAACTCCAGAACATGTACATAGAGAATGAATATGGTAGCAACCATAGTCAAGAAAGAGTCTCCACTGAAGATGATAACAACTCCTTGAAATATATAATAGAGAAGCAAGAAGATGTAGAGAGTCATCAGAACAAATGAATGAACCAGCTACTATAACATTAACATGTATGAATGATATCTCACACAGCTACCAAAACATTAACACTCCCTATTAGCAAGAGAGAGATAATTCATATGTTATAGTGTGTCTCAATCTAAAAAGCACAATGGCTACACCCATATGTGTCAACAATAAAAATTTAACTCAGATTCTCTCAACATGATTTTGTCATCTCAACATGATGTTCACCATGGCTACTCCATGAGGGTGAATAAAAAAAATTACTAAGTCATGGAGTCTCTCACATGACATCCACCATGGCTACTCCTAGAGGGTGGAACAAGGGCCTTCACCTCAAACTTCTCTCGTAGAGAATAATTCATTAACAAAGGCTTTCACCTCAAACTTATCTTGCAGAGAAGAATTTATTTACAAGGGCTTGCACCTCAAACATATCTCGCGGAGAAGAATGCATTAACAAGGGCTTGCACCTCAAAATTCTCTCATAGAGAAGAATGCATTATCAAGGGCTTGCACCTCAAAATTCTCTCATAGATAAGAATGCATTAAAAAGGGCTTGAACCTCAAAATTATCTCATAGATAAGAATGCATTAATAAGGGCTTGCACCTCAAAGTCCTCACACAAAGAAGAATGCATTAACAAGGGCTTGCACCTCAAAATTCTCTCACAAAGAAGAATGCATTAACAAGCACTTGCACCTCAAAATTATCTCATAGATAATAATGCATTAACAAGGGCTTTCACTTCAAACTTCTCTCATAGATAAGAATGCATTAACAAGGGCTTGCACCTCAAAATTCTCATGCAAAGAAGAATGCATTAACAAGCGCTTTCACCTCAAATTTATCCATCTTAGAGAAAAATGTATTAAATGCATAATAAGATCAACTGAATGTTGAGACTCCCTCTCAGTAAAAATCCCCTCTAAGAATGGGAAATATTCTCACAGCTTTATTATCACAATAAACTATAGATGAATTCAGACCAAACAAGGATATTTTGCACTCACATTGCTTCACGAGCTTGAACATCCTCTGCAAAGGACTTGGAACTCTCCCTCTTCCACAGAATCTCCCTCTGAATCCTCAAACACTCACATCAACCTCCTGACATATTAAATTTTAGGATTGCCCTTGTCGACCTCATCCCAAATCATCCTCTACTCTAGAGCTACTAATTTCAAATTCATATTGACTATGCAAATATGATCTCTGCAACTGAAGTGTCTCCCTCTCAATATCATTTATTCCTCTTCAAAGAAAAAAATTGCAATGACAAACTGTATAGGTTCTTCCTCTTAAATGATGTTATGTGTCACCAATACAGTCTCATGGCTGCAAACAATGTCCCCATGTTCATTTATATAGCTTGCATGACTTTGCATGTAATCTCTCATCATCCTGATGCTTCTTGATCCACCCAAGAAGCATTTTTTGAGAGATTAGTAATAGTTCATAGAGTCAAACTATCATTAAGATAAATATACAAGGCAATGCTAAAAGCATACACTATTCCCAATTTTATAACATGAATTAATACTAACTACATAAAATTCATGATCAATATTCAAAAGTATAATCATAAAATACTTATCTCTTTATTGCCTAAATTTCCTCACAATCCATCAATAGATATTTCCCCATCACAAAATTGTAGTGCAAGAAGAGAGTGAAAATTTTGAACACCAACACATCCTCCAAGGTTCTTCAGCTACACGTTCTCATAAGAATCCCTCACTTCTTGCACCCCTTAAATTCCCAATTTTCTATTTTGATTCGGATCTTTACTACACCCACTCTAATACCATGTTAAGTTTATAGAATCAAAATAAAAGAGAAATAATTAACAGATAGAACATAGTGCAAGGACACCATAGATACCCTGGGAAAACCCTCCTACTAGAGGGAGAAAAACCCAGCCCCACAAAAGATAGATCCTTTATTGAAATCTCAAACTTTGAGCACAATGATCTCAAGCTTCTGATTGTTAACACTTAATAATCAATCCTTCGACCTTATACAAAGTTTGATCACTTAGAAATTCTAATGTAGAATATATCATCCTCCAAGTATCACATAGATATAAAATTCAATAAGAATGACTCTATCACATAAAACTTCTGTTCTTAGGAAATATATCATATAATACTCTAGCAAAAATTACACACTTATTACATTAGAAAATTAGATTCTCCAGACACAAGAATCATAATCATTCATGCTCCACAATATCCATACAAAGACAATACAATGTATGTTCAACACTAAATCATAATCATTATTGTTGAATACAAAGGGACAGACATTACAATACAATGAACCAAAAAATATTAAAGAGTCAGGCATCTCCGCATGAGCCATAATGTGAGTCACCTCATACATGATGAAGACACTATGCCATGTCACCTCAAATACACTTATGCAAACGATCATAAGGTAACACCCATAACCGTTGGAGCAAGAAAGGTTGATGATGATTTGATAGAAAAAGTATGATAAGTGCAAACAACTCAATGTCAAGAATAATAATACCATACAGAGAGAAGTGATGATTACAAGAAGAATACAATGTGACTATAGAACAATATACAACAATACAGATTACAACTCCAAAACATGTACATAGAGAATGAATATGGTAGCAACCATTGTCAAGATAGATTTTTCATTGAAGATGATAACAACTCCTTGAAATATACAATAGAGAACCAAGAAGATGTAGAGATTCATCAGAACAAATGAATGAACTAGCTACTAGAACATTAACATAGGTATGAATTATATCTCACGTACCTACCTAAACATTAACATCTAGTAGTTCTAGCCACCAAGAAAACAACATCAATCCAACCAAATACAACTCATTCATTAAAAATGATAACAACCCTAACCAAGGGAAAAACCAACCCAAACCATCATTATGTCCCAATTTACTTCACCACAAAGGAAATTCACTCCATTGGGAGGATCCCTTGAAAAGGCTTTAAGAACACTTATTGCTAATAAAATCATAACTTGACCTGATTCAAGAGGCTTTAAACCCCAAGTCAAACCTTCATGGTGGAATGATTCACACCATTGTGAATATCATAGGAATAACGTACATAAGAAAAATGAGTGTATATGACTAAAGCATGTGGTTCAACACCTCATTGACAATGGTGTCATTAAAGTAGGACCTACAAATAATGAAAATTGTACAACATTCAAAACTCCTTTCTTAAACCATGAGAAGGTTGAATCTTCCAAAACAAATCAATACATTAAAAAGGGAGACAAAAAAGTAAAATTTGCCCATACTTATGACAATAGAATCAATTTTTTATCTGGTTTTGAAAATACCATCAATGTCATAGTGGTGAAATATAAACAAAACAAAGAGCCAACCAATGTAATCACCAAGGCGAAAGCATCAAAGTTCACGTAACCAGAAACTTCCAACATGATAAATAGGCCTAATATTTCATGTTTTCTACCAAAAAAATATAACATAGTAGATCAACTTCAAAAAAATCCAACATAGATATCAATCTTGGAGTTGTTAAAACTTTCATCCATGCATAAAAAAAATTTAGATTTTTTTTTGGTAGATATGATGGTTCCTAACAACTTGGATGTGGACCAATTTCAAAACATGGTTTGTCATCTTATTGCACCACATTTCCTATCCTTTTCTTAGAAAGATGACATGTCCTTAAACCATCCCCAAAATTTTCCATTACACATTGAAGTCCTAATCCAAAAACATAGAGTCAAGTGAGTCTTAATAGATGGAGGTGTTGTCTTAAATATCTATACTTTAAACCTTGTGAAATCCTCGGGATATTCTTAATAGGAGGTGGATCCTAAGAGGAAAAGAACCATCAAAGGATATTATGATCAAGAGAGATATTATAAAGGAACAATCATTCTACCCATTCTAGTAGGACTTATTCAAAAGGAGACATTTTTTCAGGTACTTGATCTTAAATTGACCTACAACATATTGCTGGGAAGGCCATGGATTCACGAAATGCAAGTTGTTCATTCAAATTATCATCAATGTCTAAATTTTCCTTATTTGGGACATGAAATAACAATCAACGGTGATCTTAACTCATTAAAATATTGCAATAATATTAGACTATTTATATATTCCTTTGTACCACCCAATGACGTGGCTTCCATGTCAACTTCAACTCTAGAACAAGCTAAGGAGAAAACTAAGGTCATCATCCAAAGAGCAGGAAAAATAAAAATAAAAAGAAAATGTCACTGGTTGAAAAGATTACAATAATGATTCATCCATATCAAACAGGGGTAAAGAGGGGGTTTCTCTCTTACATTCCAATAAAGAAGATCCTGAATCCTCAAATTCAAATACTTCTAGCCAAGGAGACAAAGAATCAAAAAGTAAGAAATTAGAAAAGGGGAAGGATAGAAACATGTTATCAAAAGATGGATACCCTAATGAAAAATTTTGAGAATAAATTGAAAATCATTCACAAAGGGGTAGGAGAATATTCCTTATCAATGGTAGATTTACCAACTTCTCCAAAATCTCATGGAAAACCCTTTGTTTCACCAAATCAGACACCTCGCAAATATAATGACAATTTTGTCAAGGCTACTACATCAGTTAAGGTAGAAGAATATAATAACATCCTAAATTGGCTATATAAGGACGAGGAATAAAAATGAAAGGGTACAAAATATTAGCATTCTCACACATCAATATGGGAAAGGTTTCCAAATTGTACAAAAATAGGTTACCAAGGGTTGGGTCCTCTTGGGAGGAAAAATAAAGGATTATTAGAACCTATAGAAACTACTTTCCAATATAATCATGAGAAAACTAGGGTAGGTTATTTTGAAATAAGATGTAACAAAAATAACCGTTCTTACTTTCAAGAGAAGATTGAAAATTTAGAGTCATATAGCGATGATGAATCAACCAAATAGGAATGAGATTCTCTATCCAAAGAGTTATGCCATGACAAAGAAATTGATGGGATCCACTCATACATGTCTACATTAAAGGACACACAAAGTTCAAGCTATGAGTGGGTAGGATAACTATGCATACCTATATTCTTAGAGGGACAAAGTGTTAAGATTGCTAAACTGCAATCTTCCCAAGAACACCTGCATGCATAGCTATTACATAAACATAAGCAAAAGACAGAAGATAGAAGGATCTATGGAGGCCAAAAAGCCAGAGACATCATGTGCTCA
>MU225256.1:1855541-1866070 GCA_018584345.1 Thuja plicata | reverse complement strand
CTAGTTAATTGTATTAAGTACAATTCACCTTTGTGATTCCTTGAAGAGTGAATCAATAGGTTAGCCTTCCTAGGCCTAAATGGCATAAAAAGAAGAAGGATCTCCAATCCTTAATCCACTATTAAAATTACTGAAAGCTGATATTCTGTCAGAGGTGTACCCACCTGGGTGTGTGGAGCCCAAAGTGTAGAAGGATTTTATATCCTTGTTAATTAGCCATTTTTATTGTGAGAATCTAACTTGGGTATAGGAGAGTCTGGCATTTATTGTCATTATAATCAATTCTGCAAGAAAAAGAGTTAACAGAGCTCTCCATGGTTGGTTTTATATTTTCATTTTGCATATTTTGATGGAGCCATTATGAATTTTTGGAGCTTGGAAGGTGCTCTTGATGTCAAATTGTTGGAGAATTCTCCATTGTTGTAATACCTATTGTATTGTGCTTTCATTTTGTAAATGGATTTTGTAATGGAATGGAGCAAGTTATGTAGACTCCAATATTGTAATAGAGATGTAGTTATTTCATGGAAATAAGAAATTTGATGTTAAAGTCTTATTGGTATGTAAATATTATATTCTCTTTAATGTATTGATTGTAAGATTTCAAGTTAAATACACTCCATTTTCTTCCTTGAAAAACTAGGTTTGTTTTCAAATAATGTGACCAAAATATACCCTCTTAAATTTAAATTGCATCTTCAAAAACTTGTGAGAAATCATGATAGAAATGGACTATTAATCCAATGGTAACACTAGAAAATTAATTACCCATGACCTATGTGTTATAAAAATTCATTCAATTAAATGCATAAACAAAAAAAACATAATGGATACATTTAACTTCAATGCAAAAAAAATAATGTTAGAAAGAAAAAAAACATGGGCAAAGCAAAAAGAGAAAATGTCACTTTCTAGAATTTAGAGAGAAAAATTCTCTCTGGAAAATGTATGAGGAGAGGAATTAATTTTCTTTTTCCACAGAGAATATTTCCCCCAAAGATTCCCTTCCTAAGTATGGGTTAGTATACTAACCCCTAATATAACCCTTGTTAGTGACTAACTCCAAAATTAATAAAAGGGGTATATAATATAACTTACCTTATAAAATTAAATATACAGTGGGCCCCACACCCACTTCACCTCCTACATGATTTGACATGCCCACTTGGTTTGGGTTATTTAAAAAAAAAACACATCACTTACCTTGTTGCGTACTTTTCCTTCCAAGCAAAATAGGAAAGTTTAACTTGATTGCATTGGGGAAGTCAACATCTTTGGTGGGCCCAAGGTCTTAAAGTTTGGAAGAAATTTTAAACTTAATTAATTTGTCTATAATTTTGAAATCCTCCTTCCTTTGCAGTCTTAGGACATGTCACATCACTCCCCTTCCACTTGGCATGTGGGCCAAGGGCTAGGAAGTGAGTGATAGGATGTGTTAGTAGGTAGGTTAGTAGATAGGTTAGTTAGGAGTTTGTTAATGTGGTTTTAGTAAAATTAAGTGCATACTTAGTTAGAATTTAAATTAATATATTCTTTAGTTGCTTTATTTAAAATTGTAAATGGTAAATGCATTATTATTGTTTTTATGTATTTTCTTTATAAAGGGGTAGAATTTATAATTAATCATAGGGATTTGTATTAACATGTAATATTAAGGGGATTTTAATTGTAGTAGGAATGTAATGAATTTTACCCTTGGTAATTAATTTAGTTTTTGGTTAATTAATTAATATAGGAGTAAATGTAGTTTAGGATTTCCTTTTTAAATTAAGAAGTGAATTTCGTTATAATTGTTATCAATTAATTTCAGAATTATGTTAATTCTTAGGATATCTAAATGTAACTTTTCATAGTTTAATTGGATAAGATTATTGTATTGTGGAAACCGTACTTTAAAAATATTAGGAAATCTATTATGGGTAGATTAATTAATTGGGTTTGTTTAAGTATTTAATGATATCAGATAGGATTTTTGTTTAGTCAAACTTGGTTATGACCTAGGACCCTGTTAAACAATATTTGGATGTCGTAACTGACTTAATGATGATAGTGTATATGGATTAGGTTATGATTAGGATTAGGGATTTTAGTACCTGAGTATTAGATCAACCTATCTTAAACCGTGTTCAACAAATGGATTTGTGAACGTAATGCCACACCTGTTCAAACTGGAACTAGAGTCAAGCAACCCAATTCTGCATCTGCAATTGTTGTAACTCAAACCCAATCTATGACTAGACCTTGCAACTTGAAAAATAACTTCCCCATGTCATCACCTTTCCACAATGTATTAGTAATAGATGTGTTATCTTAGTTGATTGTATTGCTTAAAAAAAATTTATCTATGTATTTTTACCCTAGTTTTGGGCATGACAAACTTATCATCAATGTCTAAAGCTTCCTTATTTTGGACAAGAAATAACAATCAACGGTGATCTTAACTTGTTCCAATACTGCAATAATATTAGACCAGTTATATATTCCTTTGTACCACACAATGATGTGGCTTCCATGTGAACTTCAACTCCAGAACAAGCTAAGGAGAAAACTCCCAGTATAAGGTCATCATCCAAAGAGCAGGAAAAATAAAAATAAAAAGATAAGGTCACTGGTTCAAAAGATGACAATAATGATGCATCCATATCAAACAGGGGTAAAGAGGGGGTTTCTCTCTTACATTCCAATAAAGAAGATCATGAATCCTCAAATTCAAATACTTCTAGCCAAGGAGACAAAGAATCAGAAAGTAAGAAATTAGAAAAGGGGAAGGAAAAAGAAACATGTTATCAAAAGATGGATACCCTAATGAAACATTTTGAGAATAAATTAAAAATCATTCACAAAGGGGTAGGAGAATATTCCTCATCAATGGTAGATTTACAAACTTCTCTAAAATCTCATGGAAAACCCTTTGTTTCACCAAATCAGACACCTCAAAAATATAATGATAATTTTTTCAGGGCTACTACATCAGCTAAGGTAGAAGAAAATAATAACATCCTATACTAGTTATATAAGGATTATGAAGAAAAATGAAAGGGTACAAAATATTAGCATTCTCACACATCAATATGAGAAATTTTTTCAAATTATGCAAAAATGGGTTACCAAGGGTCAGGTCCTCTTGGGAGGAAAAATAAAGGATTATTAGAACCTATAGAGGCTACTTTCTGATCTAATCATGCGAAAAATGGGGTAGGTTATTTTGAAACAAGATGTAACAAAAATAACCGTTCTTACATTCATGAGAAGATTGAAAATTTAGAGTCATATAGCAATGATGACTCAACCAAATAGGAATGAGATTCTCTATCTGAAGAGTTATGCCATGACAAATAAATTGTTGTGATCCACTCATGCATATCTACATTAAAGGATACAAAAAGTTCAAGCTATGAGTGGGTAGGATAACTATGCATACCTATATTCTTAGAGGTACAAAGCTCTAGGTTCACTTTACAAGAGTTAGATCCACAATGTGCTCATGACTATTCTAGTAAGGAAGAAATAGATCCAAAATCTATGGACCATCTTGAACAAATTCACGTCTTAGATCTCTATGATATAATGTGTGAAACTAGATATACCAAAGTTAGGGCATTAAATCCCATATACCTAAGTCCCCCAAATGATTCCTCACCTCTTATCCATCCTAAACTCAATGATTGGAATCAAATTGAGCCAAATGAAATTGACATCTTTCCAAATGATTATATTAATTCCATGTACCTCAATGCATTTGAGCTAACTTCCATGAAAGAATAATATCAAGAGGTAAAAATGGGGTGAAGTGTCATGTTTCTTAATCATAAAAACAAAATAAAAAATAAAAGATCTAGGGGTGAAAACCTTGATGTGGCAGTACTAGATAAACAAAAAAGTAAAAATAAATGACATATCCGAAGGTGAAAACCCCATTGAGGAACCTAAGGATGAGAAACTTGATAGTTTAACCAACCAATATGAAGAGAGTTCAAATATATTGATTGAACCAATAGAGAAGATAAACATTGGAATTAAGGCAGAACCTAAGATCATCAATCTAGAAACATCTTTGTCAAAAGAGGAAAGGGAGGAATTCATTAACCTTTTCAATAAAAGTTAAGTGAATTTGGATGGTCATATGCTGATATGCCTGGATTAGACCCAAATTTGATAATTCATCATCTCAATATAGCTCTAGGAGTCAAACCCATAAAGCATAGGTTGAGAAAGATGAACCTAAATGTAGTATTGTTGGTTAAAACATAATTGAAAAAACTCTTTAATACAAGGTTCATTAGGCCTATTGCATATGTAGCGTGGATCTCCAATATAGTACCTATTTTAAAATATAATAAAAGCATACGAATTTGTCTATATTTCTCATATTAAAAAAGACATGTCAATCCCAAGGATTGTTTTCCTCTTCCCAATATTTATACAATAGTGGACCTCACAACAGGGCATTCTATGTTCTCCTTAATGGATGGATTCTTAGGATACAATCAAATTAATATAGCACTTGAAGATAAGGATAAAATTGATTTTACATATGCATGGGGTAACTTGTGTTAGAATGTATGTCCAATTGGTCTCAAAAATGTCAGGGCTACATACCAAAGAGCTATGAAAAATATTTTCCATGACATGATGCACACATTCATGGAAGACTATGTAGATGATATTTTAGAAAAATATTATACCAGAGAGGAACATCTACCAATACTTGACAAAATCTTCACAAGATTGGAAAAATAAAAGTGAGATTAAATCCAAAAAAGTGTTCTTTTTGAGTCCAATCGGGAAAATTTCTAGGGTTTATTATTTCAGCCAAAGGAATAGAGGTGGATTCAGCTAAAGTCAAAGCCATTATGGAGATGGGGGCACCAAAAAAAATTATCCAATTAAGGTCTTTGCAAGGAAGGATATAATCCATAAGGAGGTTCATATCATAATTGGCAAAAAAATTTCATTCTTTTACGCAGTTGCTACATAAGGACATCTTATTCAAATGGGACAACAAATGTGAAGAAGAATTTTCTCCTTTGAATAAATATTTGACGAATCCTCCCATGATAATGGCTCCAATACCAAGGAAACCTTTGATAATTTACATATAAAAATAAAAATTCACTGGGGGCCTTATTAGCATAAGAAGATGATCAAAGAAAAGAAAAGAAAAACAATCTACTACATTAGTAGAACTTTGGTGAAATATGAGCTCAACTACACCTTTATGGAGAGAGCATGTCTATTTGTAATTTGTGTTTCCCAATAGCTACAACATTACATGTTAGCACATAAAATCAAGCTCATTTCTAAGATAGATCCATTAAAATATCTTCTTAGTAAATCAGCTCTCACATGAAGGTTACCTAAATGGGTCATGGTAATAAGTGAATTTTCCATTGAGTATGTGGAATGAAGAGCTATCAAGGGAAAAGACATAGAAGATCAGTGAGAAGAAGCACCAATCTCAAGTGAAGAACCTATACAAGTGGAATTTCTAGATTAAATCATTCATACCAGTGAACTGAAAACATGAAAATTATACTTTGACAGGTCATATACTCAACATGGCTTGGGGGCAGGAGTTATTTTCATTACACCTCAAGGTTGTACAATAAAAAAACCATCTAAACTTATATTCCCATCCACCAGAAATATAGAATAATATGAAGCCCTTGTGATTGGACTCAAGATGGCCTTGGAATGGAGAATTATAAAATTACAAATCTATGGAGACTCCCAATTAGTCATTAATCAAATTCATGATGAATACCAAACCAAGGATGAAAAAATCATGCCTTACAAAAGGATGGTTGATGACTTTAATAATTATTTTGTATTGATTTCATTTGAGAAAATACCAAGAGTTGAGAATAAAGCACCATATGTCATGGATACACTAGCCTTACTTTTACAGTACATGATCAAAATGAAAGATATACGTTCTCGGTGGAAGAATTGGTAAAACTTGCATATGACCATCCCAATTCCCAAATCATTTGCCTACTTGTGGGCCCTAAATCTATGTGGTATGGTCCCATATATACATATCTCAAATATAAAACCTTACCTTTGGACTGATCCCAAAATGAAAAAAGAAACGTTATATGTCAAGCCTCTCATTTTACCATTATAGCTGACACATTGTATCAAAAAGGTATTGACAAGACATAAATTAGATGTTTAGAGGGTGAGGAATCTAAAACTACCATACAAGACATTCAAGAGGGCATTTGTGGGTCACAGTCAAGTGAGTTTACCTTAGATAGGAAACTCATTAGGATGGGCTATTATTGGCCAACAATGGAGAAGGATGCATGCCAGTTTGTAAATATTTGCCAAAAGTGCCAATACCATGAGAATCTGATATGTGCACGAGCACAAGAACTACATCCATTAACTACACCTTGGCCATTTTATCAATGGGGTTTTGATCCAATTGGGATAATATATCCTCTCTTTTCCAATGGTCACAAATATATTATCACTACAATAGAATATCTTACAAAATGGGTGGAAGTTGTACCCTTATCAACTGCAATAGGAAAGAAAATTTTCCATGGTTATCCTAAATCACATTATTTTAAGATATGGTATCCCACATGTACTCATCATAGATAATGGGAGGCAATTTAAAAATAAGGATGTCAAAGAGTTATGTGAAAATTTCCATATTATTCAACATTTCTCTTCCATTTACTATCCTCAAGAAAATGGACAAGAAAAAGATTCTAATAGGAACATCCTTAAAAACCTTAAGAAAATAATGAATTATTTAGAAAGATATTGGAACATTCAGTTGAATAAAACACTTTGGGATTATAGTACCGACAATAGAACACCCACCAGAGCTACACCCTTCTCTCTAGTCTATGGAGCTAAAGTAGTTTTTCCTTTGGAGGTTGAAATTCTATCACTTAGAGTCTCTTTACATGGCATATTGACAGATGAAGAATATCTAGTTTCTATGTTACATGAACTGGAACTACTTGAGGAATATCAACATTAAGCCTATGATCATCTAAAATTATACCAAAAGAGGATGTTAAGAAATTATAGAAAAAGAGTTAAACCTAGAAAGTTTCAAATAGGTGATTTAGTTCTAAGAGAGAACCAAAGAAATCAATTAGAAAGAGAAAAGAAAGGGAAATTTGAAGTGAATTGGCTAGGACCCTTTGTGATCACATCATCCTATGGCACAAGAACCTACAAAATAGTCACATGTGATGGAGAAGAATATGAAGAACCCATAAATAACATTCATCTAAAGAGGTTTTATACTTGATTAGTTGAAAGGGTATCCTATAAAAGAGTATCAAATAAGAGAGTATAAGTTTGTACAAAAAAAAGTGCACTTGAAAAGACAAAAAATAGTAAAAATTAATCCTTAAGAAAGCCAAAACAATGGAAAAATTAAAAAATACAAAAAAAAATTGAAAAAGAGAAAAGTCCCTTGGTGAAAACCTACTAAATAGACACCTTGGTAGAAAAAAATAAAGAAAATAGAAAACAAAAATTTCAATAAATCTAAGTAGTGAAAAACTGGCAAACAGACACGACTTGCTCTAGGTTGAGCTCGTTAATCTATGAAGCATTGCATTTGCATTTTCCATCATCCTTGTGATGACATGTAACTGATTAAATGATTGACTATATTAAGTTGAAGATGATGCAAGACATTAAATCAGTTAATGGTTTGTATTGTCATTGATGTCAACTTGATATCATCTATATGGTCATGCCAAAGACTTCAGAGAATCAATGGAATAAAGGTTATGCTTTCAGCAATGCATAAAAGTCTAGTATTCACTAAGTGACAGACTACACCGATGGAGTGCACACCATCAGTAAAGACAGAGAAAAAGTCACAGTGTTGCCCGACGAGTAGAAGACAGTGTTGCCCGACGAAGCAGAATCACATGATGCCCGACGAGCTAAAAATAGTGTTTCCCGATGAGAAAGATCCAATGATGCCTGATAGATGGAGATCCCAAAGCTAACTAAAGAGACACTGACAGAACTGGCAGTTGTCACCGGCGATGAATTGCAGAATTGATCGACAGAACAAAGAGATCAAAAAATGACAAAATATCTAGCTGGCAGAGCTAAAGGATAGACTTAACTGGTTGTTTTATTTGTTTTATTTGACCATAGTTAAGTAAGTGATTTGTACAGTTGGAAATAAGATAACTATGAGATAAATCAGGAGTTAAAGCCATAAATCAATTTGGCTAGATTGTTTTTCACGCCAAGAATCAAGAACCTATAATTAAGGAAAAACATGTCTATTTAAGAGACAAGCATAATTCATTCCAAGTGTGGTCTAGAAGCAATCAGATACATGGGGGAGTGAACTGATAGAAGATGCTGAAGAGAAACTGATGAAGGATTAAATTCATGCAGTCCTGATCAATCAAGCTGATGAAGAGCTAAAAAATTCTGCAGACACCGATGGACAGAAAAGCACAGCATCACAGAGAAGAAAAACTTAAGTACAAAGGAATTGTATTGATACATTGATCATAAAGATATTTTAAGTAAATAGATCTAAAAATTTATAATTAAGTTGCATTAGAAACAAGTCATTTTGTTTCAGTTTAACCATTGAAGCATTAAGTCTCTTAACAGAGCAGGACTTAATAGTCTTTTGTAATTGAGGTATATCCTAACAAATTACCAGAAGGTTGACTCATGAAAGTAGCACCGGTCTTACATAAATCCTATTGATAGTCTAAGAAGGAGGCTGAATCAAGGATGGTAGTAAGATTTGCATAAAGCCTATTGATAGTCATGAGACTAATTCAAGGATGGTAGTGTAGATGCCAGATACTTAGTGACAACCTATGTATTGAAAATCCTCTAACAAGGTCGCACTTAACAGTGTGTTTGTAACCTTTAACAGGGTTGGCTCCTAACAGGGCTCACTTCAGAAGAGTGAAAATTTGGGGTACTGGTCCCAGTGGTTTTTCCCTTAACAGGGTTTCCATGTTAAAATCCTTGTGTTATATGTGTATGGTTTATCACTTTAGTGTTTTACATTTTTCATATGCATTTATGGATGGATTGGTATACTCTGCACATTTATTGAGTATCAATAAATATAGTTTACTGCTTATCGGTTATCAAGGAGAATAATGACAGACAAGGTAAACCGACAGAAAGTTATTTTTTTAGAGTAATTCAAGGCATGCATCTTGTTGGGACTTAATAAATTGAGAAGTATTGATTGGTGGATTAAAGTTTAAATTAGATAAATTTTTGAGGCCACTGATTCGCCCCCCCTATCAGTTATTACTAACAATTGGTATTAGAGCTTGTGTGCTTTGAAGGACAGTTTCAAGACCTAAGTGAAAGATCACAAGATGAATAGACGAGATGTGCCCATGTTAAAGGACAACTTTGCTTCATGGAAAAGTAGGATAAAGCTTCACTTATCAAGTATTGGCAATGATATTACTCAATACTTAGAAATTGAATACGTGTTTCCTATAGGACCATTGACAGTGGATCAATTGAGAGTAAAGTATGAACATAACTACATGGTTATAGAACTTTCAGCCTCACTCTCTAATGCTGAATTTGAGGATGTCAAAGATTGCAAAAATGTAAAGACAATGTGGGACAAGTTGAAACTTGTACATGGAGGTGATGCAAATTTTATGAGAGCCAAGGCAGAAAGCCTTAGAGGAAAGTTTGATGATCTCAGAATGAAAGAAGGTGAAAACATCACATAGTACAACACAAGAATAAAAGAAGTAGTCAATGCTATAAGAGGTGTTGGAGGTACACTTGAAGAGGAGACAGTGGTAAGTAAAATCTTAAGAACCCTATTGCCCATACATGCTATTAGAGTCTCTGCTATTCAAGAAATGAGAGAAGTAGCAAATAATACAGTTACTCTTGATAGCCTGATTGGTAGACTAATTTCATTTGAGATGAACAATTTTGATAATAGTGTCTTACCAAGCTTAGATTCTGCATTCAAGTCTTCTATAAGAATAAGCAAAACTAGTCAGATACATTCATCTAGAAGAGACAGTGAAAGCGAAAGTGAAGAAGAAGATCTAGATGAAATTGAACCACTCATGGCAAGAAGAATGCTAAGAGGCAAAGGTAAATACAAAGGTAAGTTACCACTTGTATGTTTTAATTGTAAAGAGATTGGACACTTTGCTGCTAGATGTCCCGAAATAAAATATGACAGAAGTGATAACAGATCTTTTGAGAAGAAGTCTGATAAAGGTGATAACAAAGATTACATAGGTTACCGACGATCAGAAAGAAGTGATACCCGAGATTACAAGGACAAAGGCAAGAAGGCTAGCTATCTAGCTATTTGCAAAGATGAAGATACTGACACCGAACTGGATGATGATGTTGAGATGGTTTTTGTAGCTGTGAAGGATGATTTAGATGAAGATGAAAGGTATGAAGAAACTGCACTCATATCTAAGATTAGTAAAAATGATATCTGGATTATAGATAGTGGCTACACTCACCATATGACCGGTGAAAAAGAAAAGTTTAATACTTTTGAA